>JAVSBV010120403.1:0-14127 GCA_033117975.1 Parotocinclus spilosoma | reverse complement strand
CGCTCGATTTTTCGACCAATCAGAATAGTCTAAAAAAAAATCCGACCAATCAGATCGCTCGATTTTTCGACCAATCAGAATAGTCTAAAAAAAAATCCGACCAATCAGATCGCTCGATTTTTCGACCAATCAAATGTAAATAATGTAGGGATGTAAATAAAAATGTGTAAAACAGTAAATCAGTCCAACTGTCGATGATCCAGCTGCACTGATGTACGAGTCTAGAACTGATTAAAATCCAGACCAAATCCCTCCGCCTCTAAAGGAAGAAATATGAATGAATAAAGCTATACAGGTTGGTGTGGAGCAGAGGCTTGACGTAAGCAGCAGTTGAATGAGGGACACAGGGATGAATAATTAAGGGTCACACTGATCTAATGGAAGAGCAGCTGAATAATTCAGCGCTGTCTCTCTGGACTCTGAGCTGCGTCTCTCTCGCTCTCCTGATACTCTCTTCTGATGGACCTGCACCAGACCATCGTGTACTGCTCATCATAAGGGTGAGTTTTTAACTTTCTAACTAAACCAATCATTTACAGAGGATTTTTCCCCTCACTAAACAACTATTCTGTATTAGGGAATAATGGGACAGTAAAAGCTGCTGTATTAAGTTTCATCCTCCATACTGAGATCCAAACCTGGAACCGACTTCTGATCCTTATAAATATTTCATTACAGATTTAACAAATTCATCAACAAGTAATACGTTATAACTTTTTAGTTATATAAAGTTATATAAGAGTATGAAAAAATGTCCAAATAAGCTGTTGGATATAAACAGATTGGTGATTAAAATAATTGAAAGTGTAAAAGGTCTGTATTAAATGCTGCACAGCCACTTATACCGGACTGTTTTATGGCTGGATGATATTGACGCTGCAATATCCACTGCTCACAAAAATTAGGGGATATTTCATTAGGTGTATCATTATGAGCTATCCCCTAGCTTTTGTAAGCAGCATATTACCATAAGGATAATGAAATGTAAATAAATGAGAATATTAAGTCGATTTTAATGAATCAAACATATATATAAATAAAACAAAATGCTGAACTTCTTTCACTTTGTATTTCAAGATAACACATATGCCTTTTGTAGCATGCTGTGTTAAGGCAGTGTAGGGAATTGTTACCGTTGCCTAGCAACAACTCATTTGTTATGGACATTTCATTATGGGATATATATTTTGAAATTTTTGTGACTTTTTGTTTCGAAATTTTGTTTCATTTATATTGTTGCTTTATTTTGCTGACGTGCTGTATAAAAGCCGGATGTTTTTCTCGATTATGTTTCGTGTTCTACTGCTTAAATATTTTACCACCATTAGAATTTTTAAAGGCTAGAAACCCACTGGAAAAATAACCCACCAAGTTGATAAACAATTCCCCATTAGCATTTAATTTAAAAAAAAGGTCCAGCACCACACTGCACAAGGTAATAACTAAGCCTAGACTATGCACCAATCGGCAATGCAAACAAACACACACAAAAACAAAAACAAACCCATATACACACACAGAGAGAAAAACTTCAGATGCAAGTTGACCTAACACGTCTTTGGAATGTGCTCTGCAGAGGAAACCTACACACTGAGACGTTAGGAGAACATACAAACTCTACACAAGCAGTGTCTAGGCCAGGATTTGGACCCGTGTTTCTGTAGAAGTGGCTTTAATTAAAAAAACTGCTGTCAGATTAGAAATGATACAATTTAGTTCTGGCTTGTAAAATGACCCAGGTTTGTAGTTTTGGCTACAACCCACAGAAAGACATGGTTTCTTCAGCCAATTAGCCATCTGTAAAGAGAAAATGTCTCTATGACGTTTGTCGACTACAAAATGACGACTCTTACCGCCCTACCCGCTTCTCAAAACAATTCTCGACCCCATTAGTAGGCAGTGACAAGCTCCAGTTCATCCATCATCATTAGGGCCATGATCTAATTTTCCAATAGGTTCCAGAGGAGGCAGCCTTCTGCTTTTTCAGTGGAATGCTGCTCTGTTCGGCCTCGTCTTTCTTCAGAACAGCGTGTGATATGCTGTAAAATACAGTTGCCAGCAGCAGCAAACCATTATATCCCTCATCGTGTTTAATCCAAGCACATAGTGGCCTATCCTCGCACCTGGCACACAGTGAAAGCATCATCCGTCAGTTATTCATCACCCTTCAACATGTGATTGTGCAACACGGTGGACAGACTGCTTAAAAGTGCACACCCCCTCACCCCATCTACATTTGCTGACATAAATTAGGGGATACTTCAAAAATAAATCTCCAATAATTAAGTATACTTTGTACCGGTATATTTACTTTTCCTGTTTTGGACTCGCTATGGTCTAGAGTGAGGGAAGCCTGTTGCTTTAGATTCACCTCATCCAGAATGATGCATGGCCCGTCTCCTCACCCCCTCCTAATGGACACCAGGTGTGACGTCAATGCTTTGTCTGCACATAAAGAGAAAATGAAATAAGGGCGCAGGCTCAGGAGTCAAGCTCCCTAGAGTGAATAATATTCACAAATAACATGTTAACATTATTATGATTTAACGTAATGAGTAACGTGTACTTATATGTAATTATAACACTATGATCATATTGTTACAAATTTCAGTGATAAAAAAATATGTATTAATATTTATAATAAAAGTGATACTGGCTTCCTTAAATGGGGGAGTGTTGAAGCCTAGTGGTTAAGGTACTGGTTTATGTATACGAAGGTCCAGGGTTCAAATCCCACCTCTACAATGCTCGGCAATGACCTCAGCCATAACTACTTAGCCTAAACTCAAAAGGTGCTTACATTTATATTTTACAGGCTGAGTAGATCTGGGCTGAGGTCCTTGCCGAGCGTTATAGAGGTGGGATTTGAACCCTGGACCTTCTGATCCCTAGTCCAGCACCTTAACCACTAAGCAATCACAGCCTAAATTCAGAAGGTGCTTACATTTATATTAGTGGTTAAGGTGCTAAATTATGGATCAGAAGGTCCAGGGTTCAAATCCCACCTCCAAGCTGTTGGCTCGTTGAGCCATTAACCCACAATTGGTTGGATTATTAGACTAGTGGTCAGCTGTAAGTGACTGTAACAATAAGGGCATCTGGTGAATTATATACATGTAAAAATGTAAATGCACTTCAAAATAATTGGATCTGCCAAAATAAACACATCAATAATGCGTTAATTACATAATATTCAAAAAACCAAACTATTTTAAGATGACAGTTACACAGTGGTTAGTGTTGTTGCCAAATACCTCCAAAGACCTGGGTTGAAATTCTTTTGTGACAAAGGCTTCTCTGAAGTGTCCAAGTGCTTCTAGGCACTGAAATGGACTGGTGGTTTGTTCAGGTTTGGTTCTCACCTTATGCCCTGTGCTGCTGGTTAGACCCTCAACCCAATCCTCCATGAAAAGCTGAAACTAAGATGTACCATCTTCACTCTCTTGTTATTATGATGTTAGCGAATGAAATGAAAGACATGACTGAACTGCCGCATTCGACAATTCACGGGACACTGTGGGGGTATGCTAGTGAACTGCCTTTATGCTTTACCGGGAACACAGGGACTAAGGCAGAAACAAACTCTGGACAGGGGTCCAGTCCATCGCAGTACAGACAAATGCACACTCACACACGCTCTCAAGCATACACAAGTAAGCCTGTGAGAGAAAAACAGAGAACAGGAGAACCCGGAGAAAACCCATAAAGACATGGCAGTCAGTAGGTGGGCAGAAATTTGAACACATTTCTCGGATGATGGATGAACTGGAGCTTGCCACTGCCTACTAATGCGGTCGAGAATTGTTTTGAGAAGCGGGTAGGGCGGTAAGAGTCGTCATTTTGTAGTCGACAAACGTCATAGAGACATTTTCTCTTTACAGAGTTTTGGATGGCGCCATCACGTCACCTGTGCCACAGATTTAAGGCCCCCTCTAATTCGAAACACAAACACGTCTTTTGCTTTCAAATGCCACAGATTTCTTTTAAACATTGTATTAAATACAAAACTGACTTTTTAATGATCAAAACAAAGAGTGCCAACACATTTACAGTGGAAATCCATGCATTATGCATCACATGTTTTCCTTTTTACCTTGCTGTTCTATTCAACTTCTATTGAATTAAGACTTATATTTAATTTGTATTAAATTAAGACCATGATTATGGTTGAATATTATTTACTGTAAGACTCTTATACAAAACACAGCACTGCACAACATGGAAAAATGAGCGGGCGCTAACCTAGCCATGAGCTCATCACTGTAATGGCTCTTTGTAAAATGAAAATGACTTTGGCAGAGACAAGACACTTGGAGAGGAGTCTAACTCCTAAATGCCTGTTCTCCCTCTCTTTTTAATCTCTTTTAGAAGACCATGGCATGATCTTTTAAATCTCTTTTAAGAACTGACTTTTAAGAAAAAGTATTTCAAATGAGATGACAAGTCTTAAATCGACCTCTGTAACTGAACTTGTCTGACTCATATGTTCTCATATGTGAGCAACAAAAAGAAAAGATGATCTTAATATCAGAGCAATGAAACAAAGTGAATCAGAATAAAAGAGACAGATTGTCACGTACACGTTGCCAGCCATGGTGAAAGAAACGGAGAAACTGAAACAAATATATGAGCAAAAGAGGATTGTTCCTATTCCATCATGGTACTCTGCTTCTGGGTTTGCTTGGGCTTTGATGCCTTTGTGGTCTCACTTTGTTCTTGCTATTTGTATTTCAATAACCTGCTGCACATAATGTCTAATTGGTTCATCTGAAAGTCTGATCAGACTTACGAGGTTTCACCATAGCAACTAATGTTAGGGTTCCACCCTAACCATGCCCTCCCCATGTCTGTATCCAGTTTCCTCCCAAAGACATGCCAGGCTATAGGTTAATTGGCTGCTCTAAACTGTCCAAGTGTGAAGGGGATGTTAAATAGAACAACAAACAAAACTCACCAAGGCGCTCAGTCAGCATGGCCACTACGAC
Organism: Parotocinclus spilosoma; assembly: GCA_033117975.1. Taxonomy (NCBI): domain Eukaryota; kingdom Metazoa; phylum Chordata; class Actinopteri; order Siluriformes; family Loricariidae; genus Parotocinclus; species Parotocinclus spilosoma. The sequence continues at coordinate 9,142 of JAVSBV010120403.1, read as the reverse complement.
CAACGCAGGGATAAATAAATAAATACTAAGAGGAACAGTGAAGGCTCCCAGATCTGATATATCCCAGTCTGTGGTTAGAACACCAGAGTAACCTGCTGAAAAGGATAGTCAGAATGGGGGTGTTTTGGGGCACAAACCAGCTAGCTGGGAAACCAGCGAACTTAAATTAATAATAATTTTTAAAAAAACAAGACTAGAAGTCCAACTGGCCAGCAAACCAGTATAGGAATTTAAACAGAATGGAAACAGGAAACAAAAAAAATATACGCAACGCCGAAGAATAAACAACAACAAATTACAACCAGCGTTCCCACCTCCAAGCTGAATCCCAAGTCTGGACCAGTAACGCTCAGCAAAAGCGACCAACAAAAGCGAGTCCCAAAATACGCCAAGGTTTCAAAAAAACAACTTTTAAATGAACACGAGAATCGTTTTCACCGAGAATTTAACTAACACTGCGCGTGAACTCGTGCCGCCAGTGACCTCTGACACGCACGTGACGTGTCCACGCACCTCCATAGATACACACACACACACACACGCACAAGTTTATCTCGCTATTGGTGTGAGGATTTTCCATTGACATAATGATTAGTTAATGATAATTAATGCTAGACCTAACCCTAATCTCAGTAACCTACAATAAATATATAGAGATGTAGATTATTTTGTCTAAAATAATAAGTAGACAAGAATTTCACAGTGTATCTTAATTCTTAATTAAAAAGGTTGAACCCATTAAACCCATCAACCACTTGAACTGGCACTGTGTCTTTTGACATATTCATTCATTTATTCATTCATTACCTTATGTTTAATCCACACCGGGGCGGGTACCAGCTAATGCCCATTCTGCAACTTTTGGGCGCAAGGGCAAGAACAACCCTAGACGGGACGCAAGTCCATCGTAGGGCTCGTCTTTTGTAAAAATGTGTGAGCATTTCTTATCCTTTGCCACCTGTTGCTTTTCTTGACATAAGTCACTTTTTATGCAGAATGATTCAGATGTCTGTTGAGTGTGTTTTTGTGCTGGCACCTTGACTGGTTTAGATGATGAAATAAGTTACTGGTCGAGATGAATGGCAACCAGTTTCCATCCATTTCCAGACTGCCATCTTTTAGTACAACATCTATCTTTTCAAAGCCAAACCACTTTCAATGACAGACTGATTTCACTCAGACTTTTATCATTATTTTACATTTACATGTAGTTCTTTAGCAGATCCAGAGCAACTTACAGCTGAGACGATTCAAGCAATTGTTTAAGGCTTTTGCTCAAGGAGTCAACACTGGCAGCTTGGCAGAGGTGAGATTTGAACCCTGAACCTTCTGATTAATAGTCTGTCTAGTACATGAACTGTTAGGTCACCACAGTCCCGTTATTAGGATACAGTATGTGCTAACAGTGGCAGCTTGGAGGTGGAATTTGAACCATGGACCTTCTAGTCTAGGCCACCACAGTCCTATCATTATTTTTAAATGTATAGTTTACGATTACGATACGATTGTGATGCTCTAGTGGCACAATGAAATTTGCTACCGAATCCTGATGATGTCTTCTGGCCCAGTCAGATGTCAGACAGAAATATAACTGGTCATGTCTGGTGGGGGACAGGAAGAATCCAACAGCCCCCCTCTGAACACCAACTGATGGACTGGCGCCAAGTCAGTGGTAAAGACAATAATTTAAAAAAAAGTATTGCTTGTAGTGAAAGTGGGATTTTTTTGGGTTTTTTTGCAGGACCTCAGCGCTGTCACTCTTTGTGTAGCACCATGCTCAACCTGACGTTGGTGGATCGCCTCTGAGAGACAAATCAAGCAAGACCCAAGCGTATAAGGGGAGAGGGGCTGAGAAGCACGGGCACAGGAAAGCAGCGTGACGAGGAAACTCATCCTCTGATTTGGGAGCTGTGACAGTGCTGTTAGTCAAGCGGTCACAATGAACTTTGTGTTTGCTAAACTGGATCCACGACGCATTGGGTGGGAGTCATCTTGGTATGGCCTCCACTCTCGTGTGCTGCGAACCAAACCAGTGGACTCCATGCAGGAGGGCTCAGAAGATCTACACGGAACCAAGCTGGCCCAGGTGCTTACCACAGTTGACCTGGTCTCTCTTGGAGTGGGAAGCTGCGTGGGCACAGGGATGTACGTGGTTGCCGGGCTGGTTGCCAAGGAGATGGCTGGGCCAGGAGTGATCCTGTCCTTTATCATTGCTGCAGTAGCATCGATCTTGTCAGGTTAGAAGCTCGTTTGTCAGTCCTGGCATTTGTGGAAATGTTACAGCCATCCTTTTTCCCCGCCTTCATGATGGTGCTTTGTTCTTGTAAGCATAATTTATCTGTCAGAACAAGAATAACATTAACCACAACTATTTCGCTTTATTCCGCTGTAGTCTTAAAGAAATATTCTAGCATCTTTCATGCAAACTCCTTTCTTTCCCAATAGCGTGTATTTACAACAAACAATAATTTCAAATTTTAATAATTTCTCTGTACTGAAAAGTTAAGTATTGTAAATATTTTTACTATAATATAATAAAAAATGTATATTGTAAGTTGTAGGACACTTACAATATACATTAGATCCTCTGGAATTCGGACAAGTGGGACAGGATAGTCACCTATTATTATTATTATTATTATTATTTTATTTTATTTTTTATTTTTATTTTTTAATTAATTCATTTATTATCTTCTGATTAATCCACACGAGGTCAGGGGCCAGCCAGTGCCCACCTGGCAACTCTGGGTGCAAGGGCAGGAACAACCCTAGATGGGGCGGCAATACATTGTAGGGCACACACACAGTCACACACTAAGGGGCACTTTTTAAAACACAAAATAACCTAACACGTATTTCCTGTGGGAGGAATCTGGAGTACCTGGAGTAAAGCCACTCAGGGGGGGAGGACATACAGACTCCACACAGAGAGGATCCAGGCTGCTCCACCCTGGGATTGAACCTGGGACCTTCTAGCTGTGAAGCAGCGGTGCTACCCATTGTTATTTAATGTTTTTGTACAATCATTCTATGGGTGTGATTTCAGACACCCCCAACGTCTCGGCTCCGCTCGCCCAGTAAGAAGTGCTGATGTGTTCGTCTTAGTGGCTATAAAGTCTCACTTTATTTTTATGCATTCCATGTATTTATTGGTTATTATCGTATTACATTCCCTCATTACCTACAATCAAATACACCACCTCATTTTTTACACTCATTGCCCATTTTATCAGTCTCACTCACCATATAGAAGCACTTTGTATTTGTACAATTACAGACTGTGATTTATCTGTTACTCTACATGCTTTGTTCGTTCCCTTTACTCTGTTCTCTAATGGTTAGGACCCCCACATTACCAGATTAAGTACACGTGGATGGTGGATCATTCTCAACATTGCAGTAACACTGATGTGGTGGTGGTGTGTTAGTGTGTGCTGTGCTACTATGAGTGGATCAGACATAACAGTGCTGCAGAAGGTTTTAAACACATCAGTGTCACTGCTGGAATGAAAATATTCAACTTACCAAAAATGTGGGACTGTGGCAGCCTAGCAGTTAAGGCACTGGACTCTGGACCTGAAGGTCTTGGGTTCAAATCCCACCTCTGCCAAGCTGCCACAGTTGAAGCATTGTCACACAGCCTTAAGCAAGGCCCTTAACCCACAATTGCTTGAATTGCAAGAATATATCAGTTGTAAGTCGCTCTGGATAAGAGCGTCTGCTAAATTCTGTAAATATAAATGTCCAGCCACCAGCATCCTGTAGGCAGCGTCCTATTAGCATTGATAAGGGATAAGAGGATGACTAACACAAACTGTGGGTCCTGACCATTAGAGTAATGGGGTCTAACAAAGTATGTTGAGTAATTGCAGTAATATAGGTGTGTAACTGTTAAGGTAAAAATACTTTTATATGGTAAATGGAACCAATAAAATGGACAATGAGTGTTGAAACAGGGAGGTGTACCTAATAAATTGACCAGTAAGTGTATGTAGTTATTGTTTAAACCTGTATAATTATAATAATTTCCTTTACCAATATGAAAGTTTGTATTTCTTTAAAGGTGTTTGCTATGCTGAGTTCGGCGTACGAGTGCCAAAGACCACCGGTTCAGCCTACACCTACAGCTACGTAACAGTTGGAGAGTTTGTGGCCTTCTTCATTGGATGGAATCTCATTCTTGAATACCTGATTGGCACCGCAGCAGGAGCCAGTGCTCTTAGCAGCATGTTTGACTCGCTGGCTAATCATAGCATCAGCCGATACATGATCAACCACCTCGGCACGCTTAATGGTCTGGGTAAGTGAGTTTGTGGTATGTCCATTAATTTTATAAACCTTTTCACAGCTCCATTAATCCTTGGTAAAGTTCTGGAGTTTGTGTGTTTTATATTTCCTTCACACAATACAAGCAAAGACAAGTTTACTGGTCTGAAAAAGACCCAGATCCAGACCCCACCCAGAGAAGCACTGAGACAGTGAACCAGTACTCCATTACTCCAGTGTGGTGAAACTTTCTGTTATGGGTATTACCACTGACCCTGGGAATGGGGTTAATGAGACTGTGGTAGCCTAGCGGTTAAGGCACTGGACTCTGGACCTGAAGGTCCTGGGTTCAAATCTCACCTCTGCCAAGCTGCCACAGTTGGGCTCTTAATCAAGGCCCTTAACCCACAATTGCTTAAATTGTAAGAACATATCAGTTGTAAGTCGCTCTGGATAAGGGCGTCTGCTAAATTTCGTAAATGTAAATCAATAATAACTAATATCGCATGATTTTGTGCTTTACTCAGGTAAGGGAGAAGAGTCCTACCCGGACCTGCTGGCTCTGATCATAGCTATCGTCGTGACAGTGATTGTGTCTATAGGGGTGAAGAACTCTGTCAGCTTTAACAACATCTTGAATGTTGTAAACTTGGTGGTATGGGTGTTCATTGTGATTGCTGGCCTCTTCTTCCTGTCTGGATCAAACTGGGCTGATGGAAGGTTCCTACCATATGGATGGTCGGGGGTGAGAATGCAAACTCAACTTTTGTCCATTATGTGCTAGCTGCTTTGAGAAAATGCACGTTTAAAAGAAGGCCAACGGTATAGTCCTGATGTTTTGTATATTGCAGGTGATGCAAGGTGCTGCTACTTGTTTCTATGCCTTCATCGGGTTTGATATCATCGCCACCACGGGAGAGGAGGCCAAAAGTCCAAACACCTCCATTCCTTATGCCATTACTGCCTCGCTCGTCACCTGCCTAACAGCTTATGTCTCTGTTAGTAGGCCTTTGCACTCAAAATGTCTTTCCACATGCAAATTACATCTGAAATCGTTAGATATTTCTAGCACATTATGTTCTCCGGTACCTCTTCTTTATGCATTAAAGCAGTGCATATTATGAAATATTCGCATATTTTTGTGAGCAGCGTATTTTTATTAGCTTTAAGATCAAAACAGGCTTGTACATTTGAAGCTGAGCCTGTAAGACAATTTCCTGGCAGGATACGCAAATAAAAATGTTCACTCAACCATTCATTCAATACATGTTTTGATAACCCAGCAATAGCCAGAAATAAGATTATATTAAAGTTGAAAATATGAAGGGGGTAAAAAAAGTGTTATTATTAAATATTATTGTAAATTGCTTAGCAGAACTAGAGGACAAGCCATGCAAATTCACTAACGGAATTACATTTCCCATGATGCATCTTTCCAAAAGATGGGCGATTAACATTTTTGATCAGAGTCCATTTCATTCAGGTTTTCTCAAGGAGTGTTCACAAGTCAGCCGCACTGAAGGCAAGTTAACAACAGCTCTAAGCTATAGGTTTAATTCAGGTTCCATGGATACTATTATTTAGTGTTCATTCCTTTTGTGAATGAACTACTATTGGCAAGCAAATGGGTACGGCTGTGCCCCTCTGAAGCCTGAGTGTATAGCTTACAAGTAGCCGACAAACACCTCTCCATTTCATGCTTTATCCCACTATCCCCCATTATCCAAACCACTAAACCACTATAACATGATAATCATGAGGTAATTGTTTATTTTACGACACAGTGTTTATTGCTAGAAGAAACAGCTGTGTGGTGGAAAGGAGTAACAGACAGGAAGACTAATCAAAAAGTGCCGTGTGCAACAACATCACTCTGACGTCACTGAAAATTACGACGCTGTTTTTAATATACAGGAACCAGATACGGATTTCCACGTAGAAAACAATGAATAATGCACTCCTGTTATTAACCATTTCCTGGAATTATGTACATCTTGATACAGAAGATTTGGCTGTAGTGTCAAACTGTTTTCTATAATGCTTCCACAAGTGATTTCATGGCCTCTATTTGAATAATGAATCGTGAATGGTGCGTATAATTTATGGCCTAATAACACTAATGTGTCACCTTTAATACACTCGTTTTTACGTTTACCTGTAGGAGACTTTCTGGCAGTAAACACACAGACCTTCTTATTACTGTAAACCATTTTTTTATTTAATGGCCAAATGGTCTAGTCTAAATCAATAGAAAAATTAATTGACATTATGATATAACAAACTGAAGTAAAACAATACAACACTAAGAGCTAATGCATCACCTACAACTTTAAATTTGAATAGTAAAAAAAGAAACAAAAACCAGCTTATCCAGTTAAATCATTAATAAAATTGCTGTATAGCAAACCAGATTTGGCTCTTATACACTGCAAACAAAAATGAGGGGATATTGCATTTTGGGAGATTTCATTTTATCTACATTTTATCTTCAAAGCTCTTGATAGTGTATAAACACATAGTGTATGTGTATTTGTTTATGTGTTTTAGGTAAGTGTGATTCTTACCCTGATGGTACCTTATAATCTGATTGATGGAGACGCTCCTCTGATGGAGATGTTTGCCGTGCACGGCTTCTTTCCAGGGAAGTACATCGTAGCTGTGGGAGCCATTGCAGGGTTAACAGTCAGTTTGCTGGGATCACTCTTCCCCATGCCCAGAGTCATCTATGCTATGGCAGGCGATGGTCTGCTTTTTAGGTGGGTGAGCCTTCATTAAGAGCGCATGAAAAACGATATAATACGTCTTCTTAGAATTCTTCTTCTTCTATTACACATTTCTGTGATTAATACAGCCTGAACTGCTTAATGTACAGTCACATACACACACACTTACACACTCATATAAACACATACACACACATACACACTCATACAAACACACTCATATAAACACATACACACTCATATAAACACATACACACATACACACTCATATAAACACATACACACACATACAAACACACTCACACATACACACTCATATAAACACATACACACACACTTACACACTCATATAAACACATACACACACACTTACACACTCATATAAACACATACACACACATACACACTCATACAAACACACTCACACATACACACTCATATAAACACATACACACACATACACACACACTTACACACTCATATAAACACATACACACACACACACTCACGCAAACACACTCACACATACACACTCATATAAACACATACACACACACTTAAACACTCATATAAACACATACACACACATACACACTCATACACACTCATATAAACACACTCACACATACACACTCATATAAACACATACACACACATACACACTCATACAAACACACTCACACATACACACACATACACACTCATACAAACACATTCATACAAACACACTCACACATACAAACAATCAAGAGAACAAAAAGGGTAAAAAAATATTACAGGTGATTCAGTGTTCAGTCAGTGTTATATGTCTGTTTTAGTTTAACTGTATAGAGATGGAACAGTTTAAACAAATTATATGCATATTTGATTTCTAGGTTCCTGTCTCATGTGAGTCCGTACACTGAGACTCCAGTGGTAGCATGTGCTGTATCCGGATGCCTTGCGGCTCTTCTGGCTCTGCTTGTCAGTCTGAGAGACTTAATTGAAATGATGTCCATTGGCACCTTGCTGGCCTACACGCTCGTGTCTCTGTGTGTGTTACTGCTCCGCTACCAGCCTGATAGAGACGTCTTTACTAATGACCTTCCTCACGAGCCAGAGTCGTGGAAGACCAAACAGGGTGTCCTTGCAGAGCAGGACAGTGAAGCCTACACTCCTATGAGTGATGGAGATGAATACAACACCTGTGGGGCCAAAAACCTTCCATCACAAGGCGACGACGAAAGGCTGATTAGCAAATCAGAGTCTGCTGGATACCAGTCAGACACATCTGGATATACAGTGGATGAGAAAGGGACAGATTTTGATGATAGTATGATGACCTGCATGCTGAAGCGGGTGTTAGGGGCACATTACTACACCCTCCGGACACGCCTGGGACTTCCAGATCCAAATACTCATCCCACACCTGCTACAGGACGTACTGTCACTTACTGTGTGCTCCTGTTTTTTGTCCTAAGCTTTCTGCTATGGACCATTGTCATATATGGCTTGGAAAAACCATCTGTGGGTGCTCACTGGATACTGGTTCCACTCGTGATGGCAATCACTGCCTTCATGGTTGTACTGCTCATTATTATTCTACGGCAGCCAGAAAGCCCAAAGAAGTTGCCATACATGGCACCTTGCGTGCCTTTTGGACCCACAGCTGCCATTCTTGTGAACATCTACCTCATGCTCAAGCTGTCCACCATCACCTGGATTCGCTTTGCTGTTTGGTGCTCTATAGGTATGAATAATTTTCATATTATAATAACAAAAATTATATTAACTGTCATTGACTTGCACTGTTACCTGACCTAAACCCCAACAACCATTTATGGGGGCACTTGAAGACAGCAAAAGTCAAGCAGTCACTAACATCACAAGATGCTCTTTTAATATTGTGAAATCATGTTGGATAACATGGATCATCAGGTAGTACACAAGTACACAGTAAAATGTAAAACAGATGTAAAATGTCTCAGTATTGGACCGTCACAGTATTTAATATCCTTGAAAAGCTTGAAATTTAAATACAGTCGATTCCGGTTAAACGGACCACACCGGGACACGATGGTTTTGGTCCTAATAACTGGCTGGTCTGATTAAACAAACATGCCCTATGTTACAAGACGGGACGTGCTATGTAACATATTAAATGTTTATTAAAC
>JAVSBV010120402.1:0-34005 GCA_033117975.1 Parotocinclus spilosoma | reverse complement strand
AGGTACTCAGCATGCAAAGTATAATACTGTAAAAAAACAAGTTCTTACTAAATTCCAGTCAACGTTTGAAGAACTTACCCAGTGTGATCTGACACGTTCTCTTAAAGGACTGCACTTATACAAAATCAAGAAAGTGGTGGGCGTGTTCACCTCCCGCTGGTTTTTCTCTTGTCAACACAACTTTTCAGATTTTCTGACCTTTGATAAAAGCATAAATTCTCCCAAAGAGCACAGGAATCCTTCCATAAATCGCGGATCCTCTTTGCATCCAAATAACAAATAACGTTACACGTATATAATAAGATTTGTTTCGATACTTTAGGATTTGGTTCGAATAAGCGGCTGGTCCCATTAACCGGTAGTCCTATTAATCGGAATTGACTCTATGTCATACTGGAGCCTACATTTAAACTTTACTACATTTCCCAGAAATCATCACTCCCGGCACATGACTCCCTCAGTCACATGACTCACACTGTCCCTCATCTACAACAACAGAGCATCTGCATGAAATAAAATGCTTGCTAAAAACACTTATGTTAAACTAGCGTTAAATAAAGCACCGGGCAGCACGGTGGTTCGGTGGGTAGCACCGCTGCCTCATAACAAGAAGGTCCCGGGTTCTATCCCAGGGTGGAGTGACCTGGGTCTTTTCTGTGTGGAGTCTGCATGTCCTGTCTGTATGGGTTTACTCTGGGTACTCCAGTGTTAGGTTAATTGGGGTCTTTAATGCCCCACGATGCATTGGTGCCCCATCTAGGGTTGTTCCTGCCTTTGCATCAAGAGTTGTCGTGTGGGCACCGACTGGCTCACGACCCTGTGTGGATTAAGCAGAAGATAATAGACGAATGGATATCTCATGCCATTTATTGAATAATGTACTAAAAGTGAAAAGCAGAAAATATTATACAGCACTTATCACACACACTGCACGACCCTCTCTCTAAAGCAGTGCCAATTCCATCACTCACTTCTACACAAGTATTCCCTACAAAAATGCCAATATTTAATCCAGACCTTGATCTTGATCATGACAAGACTCTTTGCACTTGATGAACAAGGTAAATCCAATATTCAGTTAATTATTAAGCATAAAAACTCTTCAGATGTGGAACTGTTAGCTGAATGTAATGATGCTTCTTTTGTGTTTTTGGTGGTTGGTCGTATTCTTTTTAGATTTCGTCAACATCAGCTACTGGCATTGATCTGTTTACACTCAACGCTCTAAACACACAGCGATTGGGACACAGAAAGAAAGTATTTCACTTCCTGATGTGGCTAGACGACGGTGGCGTGGCTGAACAGGCCATCAGGGAAAATAAGAATTATGTAAATCAAGACTGAGATAATTGTTTGTACTCATGACTTATATGAACAGTTTATTAGCCCAGCTGCTTTAGAGACTTTAGGGACCAGCTAAATGCTGCCTTGCTATCAAACCTTTCAGCTGTGTACTAATGCTACTTTAATAAGATTATGCCTATTATGGTATATTCTGCTGCTCTTTGAGCATGTCATGCCACCAAAACTTTCTTGCTGAGGACACAAGAACTTACAGTGACTCTGGAATAGATGCTCCCTCATATGGCATTCTAAATTATAATATCTATTATTTGATTTACTACATATACTATTGTGTTATAATCTATAGTTCTATGTTATATATTATTCGACTCTTCATAATGATGTATTATCTTTAATTAATCATAGTCTCTGAAATTTATTTTATTTACTATATTTTTTTAAAGATATGTCCCTTCTTTACTTTTTATAGTTAGCTTTTGTTTATTTAAACGTATTAATTAGGTAACCTAGTTTTATTCTTATGTATACCCTCTAGGCTGTCTAAGGAGCTTGATTCAGTTTATGAGTCTTAATCCTTTCAAGGTTTGTTCCTTAGGGAACAATTTAGGGAGTTTTTTTTTTATTATTTATTCGTTTTGGTGACCTTAGACAAACTTTCGTGGCAGTGCAATCATTTTTTAGAAGTCTATCGAGTTTTAGTAACGTGTTTTGACAGGTTTCGGCAATAATCGTATACATTGTGGAGGATATAAAAAGAGAATTTAGACCTGAATGTGTAAGCAGCCCTAGTGCACATGCTTCTTTTATTCCAGGCCTAAGAACAATTTTCAGTGAATGCTACTGCACTGAAAGGATTTATAAAGAAAGCAGAAAAAGTCCAGAAAAAAGAGTTAGAGGATGTAAGAAAAAGGGGGCATATGAGACAATAATTGAAGAAGATTGCAATGATTACGAATCAGAATGGATTGTAAAGAGAGAGGATTGCACTTAAAGAGTCAGACTGAAGAGAATCAGATGGATTGAAGAAAATTGAAATAAATACTGTAATATGTTAGATGAGATCTATAGAGAGCAAACTATATTTAAACATATTCTTAAAAAAAGAAACACTTTTAAGTTGCACCAGAAAAAGAAAAAATATATAGCATTTTTTTCACCATGTGTTTCAGCCTTTTTTATTTTTTTACAAATTTATATCAGTCTGTTGTTTCCTTAGTTGTGGAATTGTGATAAAATAGATACGTTTTTCCCCATTATTCTGAACAATTTTAAAATTATTTAGCAAATTTATCAAAAAGGAACATTTTGCATGGACATGTATTTAGACCCTTTGTGGTGACATTTAAAATTTTAAAATTTAGCTCTGGGGGCCTCTCATTTCTCTTGATCTTTTTTGACAAGTTTCTACATCTTGATTGGAGTACACCTGTCGGAAATTATGTGCGGTAAATTGGATATTATTTGGTTAAGACATACAACTGTCTCTGTAGGCTCTCCCAGCTAGCAATGCATATCAGAGCAAAATCCAAGCAATGAGAAAACTGTAGAGCTCAGAGAGGATTGTGTGGAAGCAAAGATCTGAAGAAGATTCAGATTCAGTGCAAATTCTACTGCACTGAAAGTTCCCAAGAGCACAGTGATCTCCCTAATTCTTAAACGGAACAATTTTGAAACAACCAGGACTTCTAGAGTTGACCGCCCCACCAAAGTAAGTAACTGAGACATGAAAGAGACATAACAGAGCAATTAAAAACACCAGGTGGGCTTTCATGTCTCTTATATGAGGAGAGACTGAATGTCTGGCCATTCTGCCATAAAGCCCAGATTGGTGGAGTGCTGCAGTGATGGTTTCTTACTGGAAGTTTCTCCCTTCTGCACACAGGAACTGTGGAGCTTAGTCAGAGTAACCATTGGGTTCTTGGTCATCTTTTATATTAAGGTCCCTCTCATACCGGTCAAGTTTTGGATATAAAAATAAGCCAAATCTTTCCCCGCGTTCTTCGATCCGTCCCACCAGCCCAACTGAGGTTCGGTATCCCTTACATTTTAAGACAGGTTTACAAGAAATCTAAAATAAGCACCTGTGAAACACTTACAAACTACAATTAAATTAACCAAATCTGATTGGCCTACCTTTGTTGACGCTGGAATGCTGTAAACATTCCTACATATGTACTTCTTATAATACAGACTAAATGAAAACACAAAAGGGAATTGAAGCACGTTTATTTATTTGACATATTTTAAGCATATATACACATTGCTTGTCTTAAAGTAAAACACATTTTATTTTCATGACACATTTTTAGTATCTTATGTTCACTCGTGCTTCTCTGGCATTCACTGATTTATTATACAGAGCTGTTGCAGACTTTGCATCCTTTAACACTTTTTTGGAAGGTGTGGATTTGTGGGCGGGGCCAGAGTGGTTGATTTTACATGAGAGTACAAAAAGCACAAACAGTGCTGTTATCTAATGACATCCTATTTTCTGTAACAATCTTTCTTAGCAGTTTTCGCGAGGTTAGTGACATTTCAGTTTGAAGAGGCACAGGAATGTTTTTTAAAATTATAATATAATACGAAAGTTTACAGGAAAATAGTAATACGGAAGGACGACGGGAAAGAGGGAAAAAATACGGTAGTTTTCTGGCTAAAATGGGAGACTTTACAAATATGGTCCTTCTCCTCTGATTGCTAAATTTCTCTTTTCACTTTTTATTGAAAGACTTAAATAATAATAATATAATAATATTGTAATGGTTCGTGCCGCGGTCATTCCGGTGCGCCGCGACCGTCACGTGGCTTTGTTTTCGCTTTGCGCTTTCCCCACGTGGCGGTTTGTTTTGTTTCTCCCCCGCGACGCGCTTTTGGTTTTCGTCTCCGCCCCTGTTGATTTCGTGCACCTGATCCGGGTTACCCCCGTCGGCAGGTGCATGTTATTTAAGCCCGACGCTCACCTTCGTGGGCGCCGGTTCTTTGGTTACGTTTGTGGTTACGTGTTGATTACGTTTGTCAGGTTTGTCGATCCCTGTATCTCCGGACCTGCGTCTCCCACGCGGCTCCCTTGTCGTCTTCGGACCTGCGACTTCCATGTCGCCTCGGGATTCTCGGGACTCTGGACGCGCGGCTCTCAGGCCCCCTTTGTGCTTGCGGCTCCCGGGCTGCCCATGGACTCGCGGCTCCCATACCGCCTCTGGGCTCGCGGCTCCCATGCCGCCTCTGGACTCGCGGCTCCCACGCCGCCTCTGGGCTCGCGGCTCCCATGCCGCCTCTGGGCTCGCGGCTTCCACGCCGCCTCTGGACTCGCTGCTCTCACGCCGCATCTGGATTCGCGGGTCCCACCCCGCTTTTCGCCCCGTCCTACTGGGGAGCGTCGGCGGACCCCTGCCAGATTCGATGCCCGGGATCCAGGACGGCGTGTGTTTGTCTGTGGATCATTGCATTTCGGGCTCCGGTCCAAAGCACCGAGGTTCCTGGAGATTTGACGAGTCCGGGAACGGGCTCGCTATATCTCCGGGGCGCCTCAGTCGCTGACAGACCGTGACAAATATACTTATAATAATATTAATAATAATAATTATTATAATAATATTAATAATAATAGTTACTATTTTTCTTCTTCTTCTTCTTCTTATTATTATTATTATTATTATTATCTAATTATAAATATTATTTTAAAAAATGATCATTTGATTTTATTTTATTAAACAAGATCATCACAAAAAGATGAAAAGTCAAAGAAAGTTGTTTGATTACATAAATGAGATGCAAAATCAATTATGGTGATTGGGTAGTAAGTGATATATTCATGGGGTGAACAGGAGTATGTTAAAATGGATGAGAGTGCCCCCACATTGACTGTTCAGTAGGGTGTATGATCAAAACACACTGACATTGATGAGGCACGGACAGGATCAGTTTGTCCAGCAGTTCTTGTATATTCTTATGTATTCTTTTGTAATCTTGTATATTCTGGCATATATACTCTATATGCCACATATTACTGCCTTGTATTCACTATATAGACTATCCAGTTCCTGTCCCAGGCATGCAACCGACTCCGTAATCGACTCATTATGTGTACTATAATACATCTTGCTGTAATAAATGCAAGCAAATGAATTTTACAGTTATCCAGCTGGGCCGCTAACATGGAATGGCAGGTGGGATTGGAGGTTGGGATTGCATTCTTTGTATTATTAACCTGTAAACAGTCAGTGTCCACTAATTGTGTCCATATAGTGTACATGTCCAAATCAAATGGCTAACCACCTGATTAAGTCCTGCTTACAATATGTGGCTATGCTGGAGCCAAAAGGATACTTATCTTCTGTTTGGTTCTTAACACTGCAGACACAACAGGGTCAGCATGCAGGAAAAAGAGCTTTGGTCGGCGATGTGGTAAGATAGCAGTTGAGTATGGGAACATTCAAATCATCACTTATCATCATTACAACTGTTCAACTGGATCATTTAGATCTCTGGCTGTTTTGTTTACCAGATCCTGTCCTGGAGTTTTCAGGTTTTGGCTCAATGAAATTCTCAGTTGACTACACTGTGTCATACGTTGTTTTTTTTTCTGTGAATAAAGCGTTGAAGGAGGAAAGGATCAGCAATGCTGTCCTTTTCCAGCACTTATGAATGTGTGCACTGAGCCATATGTGTTGTATTAGGAAACACATGCCATCCACTGATTACAACACCGTGCTCAGGGCTGTTAGACAAGGAGTGGAGCAGGGAAGATAGAATAATCAATGAGGTAATGGTGCAGGATATTAGCACAGTGTGTACATTTCTGTCTTACCAAAACAGTCTGGGACATGTTGTTACATAATTAGACGTAAAATTGATACGATCCATTCAGCAGTCACTTTTATCCACAGCCCTGCACAGTAGGGCTTTAAGTTCCTTCCTCAAGGTCCCAAACAGGGGCAAGCTTGATTTCGTCACAGCCTGCATGGGATCAATAGCATCAGATTAATGAAGATGGAACTAACTAGTTTAAACAAGGTTAAGGAGGTCACAGTCAGTTCTAATGAACCACATGGTGCAGTCATGGGTACTAATATTTTATTTATAGTTCTGAATTGTATTTATAGGAAAAGTTTAATTTTGGAGTCTTAAAGCACAATCCTTACATTTTCCAAAGTGACTTGCCACTGGTACGGTCTTACTGTATAACTGGGAGTTAAGGACTTTGTTTAAGTGCATAAGAGTGGCTGATTAGTTGTGTTAGAACAAACTTCACCACTGAACCAGGACAGTCACCAAGGACGCTTTATGTAGGGACTGTGGTAGCCTTGTGGTTAAGGTACTGGACTATGGACCAAAAGATCTAGAGTTCAAATCCCATCTCTGCAAGGCTGCCACAGTTGGGCACCTGAGCAAGGCCCTTAACCCACCATTGCTTGGATTGTAAAACTGTATCAGTTGTAGGTTGCTCTGGATAAGAGTGTCTGATAAATACTGAAAATGTAAATGTAAATGTAGCTTAGACGTTACTATGAACTGACGTTCTATTTGGTGAGTATGCACAATTCAGGCACTGTATTAGGTATTAGGTGACCTCAGAACTCATCGTTAATTCGTTCCAGAATTTACGTTAAGTGACAAAATTAATAAGGAACCGAGAGAATTCTTATCATAATGAATAATGTATATTGAGTGAATCTGTTTCAGACCCCCAGAAATTCCATACCGTATAAGACCTTTTGTTCATTAATGAGTTGTATTGTACACTTCTACATTATATATCTACTCTGCTCCAAAAATTAGTGAGCAGTATATATACACACAACAACTATTATCTCTATTGTGATTCTCACTGTTTTCCTTTGTAGCTGGCTGTTATCACAAACCTTCTTAGCACCAATGGTGACTGATTTGCACTGTAATTCAATCAAGTATTTAACACAAGACAGCAGATTTTTAGCAAGACCTGCAACAAAAGATACTGTGAGACTGAGCGTGACCCCATGTTTTGTCTGCACAGGACATACGAGCGACGCGTATCGACAGTGAGTTCTGTCGATGAGACTCATTTGTTTTGGTCAAAGTGCGCCAAGGACCGAATCCAATGTGTTATGCGGTGGTTGAGTTCAGGGTTATGACTGTATATGACTGCAGGTCAAAACACGAGTTTTAGAAGAGCTTTAGTAAATGGTTACATGAAACATCAGAATGTGGTTTCCACAACCACTCTTTATAACAGTTGTAATTGGAAAAGCGTCTGTGAAGTGAGGCAGATAAACGACAACAGTGGAAAACCACATGAGGTCCCATTCCTGTCAGCCTAGGGCCTTCACTTACCATAGTGAAGCACTTTGTCGTTTTACAATTACAGACTGAAGTCCATCTGTTTCTCTACACACTTTGTTAGTCCCTTTTACTTTGTTCTCTAATGGTCAGGACCAGCAGATCAGGTACTATTTGGATGGTGGATCATTCTCAGCACTGCAGTGACACTGCTGTGGTGGTGTTGTGTTAGTGTGTGTTGTGCTGGTATGATTGGATATAGCAATGCTTTTGGAGTTTTAAAACACTGTTCACTCCCTGTTCACTTCAGTAGTGACATCCACCCTGTAAAGTCAGAGGCATTCTTCATGAGTGCACACAGGATGCTGCCTACAGGATGTGGGCACCACAGTACCTGAACTGTGGCGGTCCTGACCTTAAAAGAACAGAGTAATGGGGACTAAAAGGAAACAGATTATAATTATAAAACTACTTGAAAGTGCTTCTATATGAGAAGTGAAACTGATAAATGGACAATAAGTGCATAAACAAGGAGGTTTATCCAATTAAGTGATCTATGAGTGTATCTCAATATTCTTAATGTATTTAACTAATAATTAAGAATTTGTATTCATCGACTCAAAAAATACATAGGAACATTTTATACCAAAACAAAAAATATAATCTGTAACTCTAAATCTAAATACAGATTTGATACTTAATCCATATGCCTATCAAACAGTTAATAGGCCTCACAGGTACTGTAGATATGGCTTTGGCCTTGTTTTAATTGAATTCTATGTGAATTTAATTGTAAATCTGAGTAATGAGCGTGATAGAAATCAACCAGAACTTCCATGTTGTCTATGTAGTGCAACCGAGTTAGCAAACGAGCTATTAATCTGCTACTAAATTAGCTCACTGTGGTCACATGTGGACAGGATTAGATTTTTTTTCATCCTTATGTTTTTAGTGCTTTATATTAAGTTATCCAGATTTTACCATATGTCATAATAAACCCCAGAAGTTGAATCAGTAAATCTGGGCATAAGGTTTTGTGTTTCTGACCTGAATTACTGAGCTTGCTTCATGACATAATATAATAAACTAAATGTACACTGTAGGTAATTATAAATATATCACATACATTTTATTGAGTTCATGTTAATGTCACTAGCAGCTTGCCTAGCAAAATTACTAAGCAAAAGATAGTAATTTTACTGCTCATGATCGAATGCTATTCAAGCAATATCATATTAGACACTTTATTCCATTATTCTGCTATCTCAATGATCAAGAATAATATTTTAGTATTAAACGCTAATAGAAATAGCTATGTAAAACTGGGACACATGCACACAGTGGCACAGGTGATCAATAACTGCATTTATATACACTTAATAATCCGATCATAGTCTTTTTATAGATTTAGATTTAGTCTTTTTACATAGATTTTTTCATTTATTTATTCTCCTATATAGAAGTCAGATTAGGAAATCTGATAAAGAGAGCTGGATCTTAGTTCAGTAATCGGATTTCTCAGAGCATCTAGTTACCTGATTTCAGTCGGTTTTCTCAGTTTTCCCATCCTCACAAATTGGCTAGAGGAAAAGAAAAATTTACAGTTGCACACTTTACAAAAACCTAGTAAGGAATTCTAATGCAGGATCTGGCAAACCTGGACTTAAATGCAGCCTTGACTAAAAGTCTATTGAACACATGAAGGCTGTATGGATCAAGAAAATGAAGAATTTGCTCATTTAAAATGAAAGTTTATGTCACATATTTCTGTGATGTTAATTTCTGGTCGTAAATCTAATCATTGTCTAAGTCATGTAAATGTAGTGGTTTCCTATTATCTGATTACTCAAGTGCCCTCGAGTAAACTTTCTGATCAGTTTACTGACAATATCTGAGACCCTGTCCGTTCCACAGATAAAAGAAATACGGATGGAACAATTATACAATTTTCTAGGGCACTATATTTGTGAAAGTAAAAGTAAGTAAGAAATCTGCAAAGCAGGTTGAGGATGGCTTCGCTCATAACGTTATATACAAACGTTTATTTGTATATAACGTTTTTTAAACGTTTAAACATAACGTTTATTTAAACAAAAACATAAAATCAGAAATGTTGGATTCACTTGTAATATCTAAATGTGCAACTAAAATTTTCGAGTTGGTATCTTATTTTTATGTTTTATTTTCTGTTGTAAATGATACAGTAATATTGTTTCTGTAAATATAATGTCTTGTTAGCGCTTTGCACTTTTCATTTATAAAGTAAATGAAAGGGGTTTTGAATATAAAAAAAGAAACTTGGTATATTCCAGTAGGAAGTAAAGGAAATAGTTCTAACTGTCAGTTCCTAGACTTAATGCCGATAAGTCACTTATTATATGGATTAGCATGCAAATTTGCTATCGTTAGACTGTTAGCTTTCATCGTGGTGCCAGACTGGTTGGAAAAAGAGCAGAACAGCCCTGGTTTAGCCTATCACATTGCTTCTGAGCAGTAAAAAATAAAGTGTAGTGATTGATCGCATCAGCAGCACGGACCAGATGGACTTTGGCTTGGATGATAAACACACGCTCTGACTTCAGAATTGGAATCAGGCTCGTGTCACAGTAGCTTGCAGATGTAATTGGAAGAGTGGGTGAACACATTATAAAACCATTAGCATGCATTAAAAACAAAAACCTTAAAGGATGTTTTTTTGGAAACTCCACACCGAAGCCTGCAGGAACAGTTCCGTTGAGTAATAAGAGGACAGAGGAGAGATGTCAAGGCTGAGGTAAAACGGGAGGCATGCCTTGGCATTGAAAAACATAGACTCTTCAAAGAGGCTCTGTGCAGGGTCGATAAATGCTCATTGCCTGGGGATTGATGGAGTCAGCAGAAATAGATCATTCGCCTTTGGACATTGTTTGTGCAGGAAGAGTTTAAGCAACCTTAAACAGGTCATGTGTTTCTCAGCCCGCACGGTAACAGTAAATGTTTGGTAATACGAAGAAGAAAATTATCCCTGGCAGGTTTCGATGACTTAGGGTTTTGGATGGGGGTAGAAACGGTTTATGTTCCAGCCGAGAGAGTGTTGGGCAGCCTAGAGCTGGGCGGTCTAAAGTTGTTTTCAAAGACATGGATGTAGGTATGTTCCCGATACTCACATTAACATGAGGGAGCATGGTGCATCTGTCACGTAGACACAGAGAGGGAAAAACTGTCAGGCTGTTTCTCACCCGAGAAAACTCACTTTTAGCTCTTAGATTAAGCTCATTAGACTGAGATATATGGCATCGGTTTCATAAATAAACAGTACAGCTTACTGCTCACTACAGCCTAATAATTTAATCAAAAGTTTTTGGGGTGCCCATAGAACCATTCACTAGATCTTGTGTAGTGTGAGTAGGTAAGCACAGTCATTTTCCATGACCTGATCACTCATTGGGGCTCCGTGAAATTTCCATCAGGCTGGAAAGTACTACAGATGTCTAATGACAAACCCATTAATCAGAACCCACAGATTACAGACAATGTCTGAACGTCCAGGCGTCCACATAAACAGTAAGGTGACCCCCTTGCGTAACGTGAGTAGGCCAACAACTCTATTTTCCCATTTGCCAATCAGTCATTGAGGGTTAGGTAACAACTTTCATGTTGAAAATGATTTGTACTCGATCCCTAGTGGCGAGCTAAAAGCCCTGCAATCAGGAACAGCCAATAGAAACAACAAAAATGTATTAAGCATTTCTGTGTGATATCAGTAGACAAAAGGTGCTGTGATTCTATAATATGATGCTACTGAACATGGTTGTGAATTGTTATTACACAATTTGTGTCGTTACTCAATTTGTGTTGAGTAAGCAGTACGTGATTTGAATTTGCACATTTTAGTAGCTCCCTGCATTTCTGCGACCAATCTTTCTTCTATAGACAGATATAGAAATATAGAAAAATAGAAATAAAATCACCAAAACAAACACCTTGTAGTGTTCCTTATATTTGTTTTGTCTTTAATTTAATTAAAAGACAGTGAAACCATAATATTTCATAAATATATCACTTTAAGTTGAATTATTAATCCCTTTCAATCTCTCTTTGAGGAACATTGTTTTAAAACATTTCAATATTTTTCTCATGCATGTTTTGGGGAAAGTCAAATCCTCTGCTTATCTTTGTTCCTGTTTTTGTACCAAATCATGATTACAAGGGCTTGTTGACATCACCTGGTTTTCTTACATTTTGGGAGATTTCTTAATTCAAGGTAGGGTCACAGGGCCTAACCAGCAGGATAACCGCAAGGTGTGTACCAAGCATATAAAGGGACCAGTCCATCACTGGCAACACACACACACACACACACACACACACACACACACACACACACACACACACTTTAAGAGATACCCATTGATAAAAAGCGTGAGAGGAATCCAGAGTACTTTGAAGAGACACATGGAGAACATGCAAAACCCACACAGGCGTAGTCCAGGCCAGGAACAAGGGAACCTCTGAAGCAGTGGGGTGAATCGTAACAATACTTTTGCGAATGTAAATAAGATAAGCCATTAACAATTACATTAAATTAAATTGTGAGACTAATGGGATAGCTGGAAAAGTGCCCAAACTTTTGCAGATAACATTTTTAAAGTGGTTGTTATTTTTAGCAGATTTAATGTTGTTTGTAATAAAACGGGAGCATATCCACTATAAAAGACTATCCTATACTGTTGCTAGTGAAGCAGTGGTATTGCATGTCACACAAAAACAGAGCTAGATTTGATCATCACTTTTTTAACTACAAAAGGCTAAATATTGCTGTTAATAATCTGATCTATGTCACTAAACTTACTGGCAAAGTAATTAGGTTTACTAATAATATTGTTTATTTCGTATGAATTCAATGACTGGCACTGGTCCTTTTGCACAGTATTTAGTATCTCCCCTGTCCATCACTGTAAAAGGGTCAGCACAATTCCAAGGATGAAAATTGTGGCTGTTTCTAAAACAGGTTACAGCTAGTAATTGTATAAATATAAAATGCACCTATGCAAAATGTAGCTGATCATTTACAGTAAGAGCATTGACCTATATAAGTTCCTTTGCTGGGAATTCCAAAGACTTAACCCCAAAAAGGTTTTTTAAAAATGTTGTTTTTACATGAGCCGCAGTAACGAATTCTATACGTCTCTGCCTTTGGGTTCGTGCAGTACATCCACCTGCTGGTCTTTACTAATTAAATATGTAATACATTTTGCAGACCCTGGCCTGAAGGCTTGATTAGACAATTTGACATACACTACCACAAATACCTG
Source organism: Parotocinclus spilosoma (assembly GCA_033117975.1). Lineage (NCBI taxonomy): Eukaryota > Metazoa > Chordata > Actinopteri > Siluriformes > Loricariidae > Parotocinclus > Parotocinclus spilosoma. Next base: position 21,148 of record JAVSBV010120402.1, on the reverse strand, counting down.
AGGTTGGTGGACGTGCGGTTTTACAGAAAGCTGAGATTCTGTTTTCAAGAATGGAGGAAAATACAGTATAACCGCATCATACCTAAGAGCAAAATCACAAAAAAACACTGAACAAATACTAAAGGTGACATTCTGAATAAGGGCTTTTTAAGGAAGAGTTGTGCAAATTTCATGCTGGTATTTCCAAGCAAGCTGTCCATTGGCTTTTTCTTAGCTTTCCGTTGAAAAGTAGGTCAGTAACCAGATTATTCTAGTTCTGCTCTATGAGCCATTTTCCAGGCTGTTTTCAAATCTATAGGCGATCTAGCCGGTACAGTTGGAGCAACTTCATATATGATGTAAACATTATCTCTGGACCAGCTGGTTCACATTAAAAAAAGCTGTTAAACAATCAGAAACAGCTGTTAAACAAAGGGGTACTACTTACAATAGGACAGGCGCATACATAAGTAGTGGAAATTGAACTGAGTTAGAACAGTGTCTAACCAATAAGTGAGCACATGACCAGTAGCAACCTCTGCAGCATTGATTGGCTATTGAGATGAACAGCTGTTTGCAGCCAGCTATCATTTAAATTTACATTTACAGAATTTAGTAGACACCCTTATCCAAAGTGACTTACAGTGATCAGTTTAATACAATCTTACAATCCAAGTCTTACAATCCAAGCCAATTGTGGCTTAAGGGCCTTGCTTAGGGAGCCAACTGTGGCAGAGGTGGGATTTGAACCCTGGACCTTCAGGTCTAGAGTCCAGTACCTTAACTACTAGGCTACCACAGTCCCACAATGATCAGACATTGGTCAAATGGACAGTAAACAGTGCATACCTGTATATGACAGTAAGGAAATTTCACATTTTAAAGCATTCAGAAATTTATTTGCACGATGCAGCTGTAGTCAAAGTCAGTCACGAGGTTTCAGTACAGTAGGCAGCAGAGCATAAGTGGGGTAATCAGTATCCTTTTGGGGCTGGATTGGTACATAACTGACAAGGGGAATTATTTTTGCAAATAGTGCTGGCAGCGAAAATATTTTGCTGACAGATGCTTCTGTTAAAATCCTATTCAGCCGCCTCTGCTTTATGTCTCTGAAGAAAAACAAAGTTCAGCTAGCACAAAAGTTCCTTCAGTAATATTTACATGTCGCTGAAGTACATGGTGCATTGTTCTATTGCACAATCCACCCTTCGAAATGTTTCCCAAGCTAGCCCTGGCCTTATCCTGCCCTTTCATGGATTTAGACTGTCAGCATATGTAAGGTGTCACTTAGTTGCTGACCAAGCTGCATCAGGCATGCCAAATGAGTTGATCTCATCGACCTAGATTCCAAAGAAAATTCAAAATGGCTATTTCAAGACCAGTTTAAGAAGGCAGAGACAGGGCAGGAATGAACAGAAATGTTGTACAGCTTAAACCTAGAAGCTCTGCATTGGTGCTCAGGGCTTCTGGTTCTTTGTCATAGCAAGTGCTTGAATGAGAAAAGACAGAGGTATATATTCATCCATAGAGCGACTAACTGGGTTCAACACATCAACACAAAGTGCCAGCTCAACAAATGTTTAAACTGCATACAGAGAAATGTTAGGGGATACTGAAAACACTATAAAGCCAATTAAACATAAGCTGGCATTAAACATCTCAGATCGGGGAGTCCTGCTGTGCTGTTTGTGTTGCTTCTCCTCATAACAGCCACTAAACTGGAATTTTGAGAAACACTGCTATGTAAGAAATGTCAGCTGGACGTAGTGGCTCAGGGCTTAAAATCCTCGCCCTGTTAAGCTGCCTCTATTTGGCCCTGAGCAACACCTATAACATTTGTAACTGCTTAGTAAATTGTCTGTCACTCTGTATAAAGGTATTCCAATTGTATTCCAGTTGCCATATTCTGTATACAATTCTGTGCAAAAGTCCTAAGCCATCATTAGTTTCAAAACCATATTTTAACAATGGCATAATGACCAATATACTGCATTTGCCTCTCAGGCTCTTTATTAGAATACAACTTGAAAATACAGGAAATGTGTATGCAATGTTCTAAAACTTGGCCACAGTGGCAAGAATCTAGTGTGACCCACTTCTTACACTTGAGCAAGTGCAGCATCTGGCAGCTTCATCAAGATGCCAAGTTGAGCCTTTCATAGATTGAAGAAGCTTGTTTAGGAATTGTTTTTAATAAAGAGTAGCAGCCAAGAAACTACTCTTTTAAAAGGGGAACAGGGTGAAAAGGTGTGATTAAAAAAGTGACATTTTTGGCCAACAATAGGTGGTCATTATAGCACTGCTAACACATTAAGCGGTGACCTAAGACTTTTGCACAGTACTGTTTACCCGCTCACGAATACTCATTATGTACTCCCTATATTACAATGACTGACTTTCTAACTTTATAATAGGAATGATTATAAACGTCAGCAGTGCGTGGCATACCCAGGAAAAACGTACGGTGAGATTTCATAGTTGACAGATTTAATGTGAACTTTCACAGTTCTACTACTGCTTTTTGATGGTAATGTGCCCACCTCATGGTTCTACTGTCAAATTTCATCGTAACTTTTTTTCCTGGGTAGGGAGTCTTGGGTGATGAGAGCTGGGAAATAATAATACGGCCGTGGTCAGGACAACAATTGTTTAGGTTTTTTAATTTGTTTTACATAATGTCATAAATTATGATATATTCACTACTTTATTGTGAAATCTTTACTTTAATGACTTTGCCCAACTGTATTTTACCGTTTTAGGTATGTTTAAAGTAAATTACACACTTGATACTCTCCAGCACTTGGCACTGTGTGATATAGGGAGTCAAATAGAAATGTAGTGAGAAAAGTCCAATCACGGTCATATTTGAAACATATTTAAGTTGCTTTATGCAATGATATATACAGTACAGTCCTCAGTTCACAGTTTAAATAGACGTTAAATTAATGATGGATTTGTCTGAACATATCTCCATCTTAAATTGGGACTACCTAGAAAGCAGGGCTATTTATGCCCTCTTGTGTTAGGGAATCCAATGTGCTTGTCAAGGTTTGTTTGAACTTAAGAGAATATAACAGTGATTTTTATGTACCTGTAAGTAAAAACAAAATCGTTTTTCTGGTGGGTCAGACAACCAACTAGACGTACATTACTCATTTGTCATTTTATGAGGCTCACCTAACATAAAGATGTGGGCAAAATTACATTTGTCAGCTCATTAAGTCAGTAGAAAGTGGCCATGTTTTATTTGGTGTGTATATACAAGGGAAAGTGGAACTTCCTCATTTATAAAAGTCAGCTGGGTGGGCTTTATGATATACAGTACAGTTAGAGATTTAGTAGATGCTCTTATCCTGAGTGACTCAGGTTGATCTGAACACTTAAGTGCTAAGTGCCACAGTTAAGTTGTTCAAGGGTCCTGTTGTGACAGTGCCAGGATCTGAACTCACAGCCTATGTAGTAGTCCAATGCTTAACGCTCCTGTTTTTTTTTAATAAATCCTCAGCCATCAGTGCTCAAAAATGCCTGCAGTGTACATTACAATCTGTGCCTTATTTGGAACACCGCCGGCCCTGCATAGGTCAATGAATTTGTAATCCAACACAATCTGCTGTAATGGCCTTTCAGTCAAGCTTTTCATAAGATCAGTGTAGTACATTAACAGTTAAAAGAAGCCCTAAAAGTCCCACCGTTCTCCATTTCAACTGAATGTGCTTTTCTGCATATGCACAGTCAAACAAAGACATGTTTAGCCATCTCATTATTTGTGTGTCCTATCTGTTTAAATTCGCCTTATCTTTCCAGATCTGAAAGGCTCAGAGAAAGTCAACCACTCCCTGTGGTTCCTCCCACAGCTGTAGCAACAGCAAAATATTACACCGCACCCTTAAACCCACTAGCTCCAGGCCGAGTACATCACCCACAGGAAATATATACTGTTGCAAGAAAAAAGAGAGTAAGACCTTACATTGCTGATGAAAAGTGGCCTGGTCTTCATCCATGACATGTCTATATTGAACATGCTGATAGGTGATTGACAGTCCATGTTGGAAAATGGAAACATACCTTTCTCAGTCCTCTTCAGATCATGAAACGGAATCTCAGTCAAGTTAAGGTCTGACAATTTCAAAACCCAATATGAGTTTCCTGCCTTGTAAACCTTTCTTGGTAAATGTTTCTTATGTGTTTGGGCAGCAAGGGGTTAGCAGAGCTTCAGAGATCCCGTCTCGATCCTGACTCCGGACTCATCTGTCCTCTCCATGTCCATGTGGGTTAACTTCGGTTCCCTAACAAATTCCAAAGACATGCATTGGGTTAACTGGTTACTCTAAACTGGCCCAGTGTGCATATGTCTGACTAAGCCTGATGTGACCCTTGCTTCTGTCAGGAACACACGTTGATGGCGATTCTTACAAGCAACTCCAACATCGTTCTAAATTGTTTACTTATGATTGGTACCTCGGCTCTCAACCACCTTGGAACTCGTCGAATTCAATTCTCAGCCCATTTTGGCTAGAAAAATTTGCTTTGTTTCTCGTCGTTCGCTCGGCAATCATCAAAACTCGAGTCATGATTCATGAATCATGAATCACGAGTCACGATTCAGTACACAGTGATTCAGTGATTTTAGATTAATAACTCAGTGAAGATTTGTTCTTTACTATTTCCTCTCATGTTTTTTTTTATTTTTATATCAACTGTACAGTATTCTTAGTGCAATTATTATTCTGCTTCGGATTTCTGCCGTGTTTTTGCTGTTAAAATCACCTTTTTCTTTCATTCTTGCTCTCCTACCGTGACCTTTGCAAGATGCCCCCTCCTTGAACAAAATTAACTTTTCTGGCTTCTTACATCTTTGTAGCTCCTGATGTCATAAACCAGGAGCATCAGATCCAATAGACGGGGGCATGTGCCCATATTAAATGTTGCTTCACCTCAATAAAGTCACGGTGGTAGAAAAAAAGTCAATTTTATCCTGCATTGAGCAGCACTACAGGACATGCCGTGCAAATTCACTGCAGGCACTACATTTCCCATAATGCCTCAGCATCTTTTCAAAAACTTGAGCGACTAAGGTTCAGTCAGAGTCAGCTCCTTTTGTTTTTTTTTTGTTTTTTTTGCATGAAGTCATAGACAAAAACAAATATTTAAAAGGTCAGCCATGTATTACCACCAGAAAATACTTTAAACTACTAAATCAAATGCATTCTTTCAACTAAATGAAAAAACTGCAATCAAAAAAGTGAGCCCACTTTATTGTTCAATTGTGGCATCTATTTAGTGTTTAGCAAGCTTGTTTTTCATGCCCAGCTGTTCCTGATTGGCAAGCAGAGGGTACAGCTGAAGTCTGTGCCCCAGTAGTCATGAACAGACATTTTGTGAATAAGCAGACTTAAAGAACAGGTTGGCTCTCTAACTTATTACTGTAACAGTGGATCACATGGGCAGTGAGATATTATCCATTGTGTTTAGCAAACCAAGAAAATGATCATTGTAGGAAGATGACTATCATTACTTGCAGAATGAAATATAGCCGAGGGACTTTCGTATAGGAAGTGATGAAATGTCACAGGGTTTAAACCGAATGCAATTGCGGTCGTTTTTGTCTGGTATGGTTTACATCTGGAAGGAGCAGATTTCCTCTCAACGTGTAGACAATTTTCTCATGAGAACCAAGTCAGAAAGTTTCTGCTCAGCGTAATTTGCTGGGCGATTCTGCATGTAGCATATGCTGGGTTATGTTGAGCGGTAGGTAGACAAGCCAAAAACATATATCCCATGAGTGCGCCGGGTAGAAAATGGAAAGCAGGCAAACTTACTGGTGAGTGTACAGTCAGGTTGATGGAAATGTTCTTACTGTTTTAAATAAATGCCTGTGTATTTTGTTGATATGTATTTTTCCATGCTGAACCACATATCCCCATCAGCTCTCCTATGTGAGAGGAATTGTACTGAAAGATATACATGGCGATGTGGCTGAGCATAGTGAGTGTAAGGAAAGGTAACAGTATGAGGCCGACATGGAAGCTGTCAGCAAGTTACTGTTTCTACCCCAGAGCTTAAGGTGTGGTCACGGTGCAGATTTTTGGGATGGTTTCAGTCCACATTTCAGTGAACTGGGCCGATGTCACTCAGCATGTGCAGCCATTTCCCACATCTTACCTCCTTTTTATCCAGGTTTGGGCCATGGGGGTGGCAGTCAAGAGCCTCACAGATTACAGTATACCACTCTAAGTTAAGGGTCGACCCCGACTACTCCCTCACACACAGCCAATTACGTGTCTGTATGATCCTCAAATTTGTTGGAAGGCACTGCCGGGCTTAAACCCGTATAGGGAATTGTTGCTGTGCCACAAGTAACCCTTGCTTAAAGCATATGGGTGAGTGTTTTCAATCATGTTTTCACAGTAATGACATTTCACAGCTCAGTGGTTATGTGTTTTGGCCAGTAGCTAAAATGTTGAGTGCAAATCTTAGTCACTGTTTGAGTCTAGTGCTTAACCCACCACAGGTCAGCTGTGTTCATGGATTATATTCTGCCTCATGTTCCTTGTTTGCACGGGTGAGTAAATCGTACGTTTGGGCTTTGTTTTATTCATAACTGCTTAGCAGAAAAGCGATTCAGCTGGTAGCTGAGCGGCTATCACTACTGCTTTTACTTTTGCCCATCAACCACAGAAAAATTCCAGTCCACTGCTGCCTTAAGCTGCTAAACCATTTGTATAGATCAGGGCCAAACATATGTGGACCCCTAAAAATCAGGCAAAGGTGCTCGATGAACATCTATTCATCCATTAGCATGAATTAGAATCAGACTGTCCAAATAATGAAGCGTGATTTGTCACTTTGCAACTGAAGTTCTTTTAAAAGAGCAACATCACAGTAAGACCACTTTATCTATATTGCTTACAAAAATTAGAGAATACTTCAAAATGAAATCTCCCAGAATTAAATATCCCCTTATTTTTGTGAGCAGTGTATTTACCTGTATTTACCTGATAAACGTAATGCAGTGGACAGGCGGTTATTTGTGTGGTTGGCAGTGAGTATCTATATTTGCTTAAGAAGGATACAGAAGTATAAGATTTCTCAAAAGGGGTTTGAAAGAACAGCTTTTAGGTCACAGTACCTTTTAATATGTCGATATGAGGGACACTAACAACTCAGTGGTATGTGCAGGACATCCTGCAGCCATTTAATGGCAGAGCTTCACTGTCCCTTACAATTAGTAATACATTTCAAGTATAAAATGGTTCCGCAATTAATGGCAATAAGTAATAGAAATACATTTGCTTATACATATACATATATTCTGACAAATTTCCTCTTGGGGTAATAAAATGCTTATCAAAAAGATATCAAGTGTATAAAAGTATTTGAAGCTAGCCAGTAAGGAAGTAAAACTACTTTTATTTCTTTAGGTACTCGCATTAATGAGAAAACATGACATATCTTGGTCAGGAATAAACTTGTTTAGAAGGGCCTTTTTTGTTGCTCTGGGCCACAACAGTCACTAAAATAACCTCAGTCCCAGACATGGAGCCTTCACACAGATCGGTTCGTCTCAAAAGACAAAACAAACCAAAAAAAGGAACAAGATCATGAGGGTGTGATAATGATGTTCGGAAAACTTCAGCTCAGATATAGAAGCTTAGATAAGTCAGTGGAATACACTAATCCGGTGCTAAGCAGGATTAATCTGTAATAATGTAACATAAGCAGTCAGTAAAGACCAAAGCTTAAATTCACAGTGGAAAATTCACAGTGTTGTTTGTCTGAAAAGGATTTTCCCTTTCTCATCCTCAAGAAGAGAACTAGCCATGGAAATCAGTTCACAAGCATAGCCTGCCTGGCTGGCACAGCTCAGTAAAACATCTGCATCTGCTCTTTTGTTTCTTCATGCTGGTACATAATACTGGTAAACCAAGCAGGTAAACACACATGAATGAGAAACTGATTACAGAGGTTCATAGCGCCCATCTGATCAGATAAGGATAAGAAAATAACCACCTGAAACATTTTGCAAGTCAACAAACAGATTAGTAGATACAGCATTATAGTTGGATGTAGCTTAGCAGATCAGCCAACAACGTTCACAAGCTTATCTTAATATTACATGTGATTTTATAAAACAAACAGCAGTGGCAATTAAATATGTCTGACAGGACATGGATGCGCAGTTCTGTCTAAATGAATCAATAACAATTTGGTACAATTAACTCAAGTGGATTCCTATCAGCTTATTTACATTTACATTTACGGCATTTAGCAGACGCTCTTATCAAGAGGGACTTACAACTCATACATTCTTACAATTCAAGCAGTTGTGGGTTAAGGGCCTTGCTTAAGGGCCCAACTGTGGACTCTGGGTACCTTAACCACTAGGCTACCACAGTTTACTATGTATATTTTCCTTTATAGTATGTTTATATATTATCTATAAGCTCAAACAGAGTTTATTAAATGACATTTGACACTTAAAATGCTATGTTAGCTGCTATTAGAGTATACTTGCATCTTCTAGTCATTCTGTTGATCCCAGGTTAATTATCCTGATAAATAAGTAGCAAAGACCAAAAACGGTACTGTTTTAGATGCTAATATGCCAGTCAATTAGCAAGGCAATATACAGTATGTTCCATGTTTCACACGGTCCATGCTGTTAGCATCGGTCTAGCTCTGGTTAGCTGTTGAAATCTGGCAGGTCTTGCTGGTAAAGCTGGTCGGCCAGCATCCAAAACACACAATAATGCTGATAAAACATGGTCTGATATAATAAAAGCAATACATTTTACCATTTAGTTTTCTTCTTTATGATTGGAAACAAATATCTGAGTGGTCAGGGGTACTGCTGAGGTGGGCAGTACTAGACAAGTCCCCGCCCCCTATATTCATCCTGTGCCCCCAAGTGTCAAGCACATAATTTATTTATTTAAGTCATTTAGCAGACGCCCTTATTCAGAGCGACTCACAATTCATACTTTTAATGTACTTTTTACCATTCCCTTCTGTTCTTTCTCGCAATTATCTCTTCTCAGTTTCATAAAGCTCTTGTTAAAAAAGTTTATGTTATAATATTGCCTGATTACAATACAATACAAATCTGAATTTAGCACAGTCGCCTCTGTTAGCTCTTTCACTACATTCCGATATTCCAGTTGATCTATATTCTCAATTCTATTGCTATTTCCCACCCTGTATAACACCACTCTGTTGCAGCCACTTTTCAAAGTTTTCCCTTGTGCACATTTGGACTTTGTACATCTTTTACTTTTAGGTAACTGGTAACTGGTAACGTTCCAGGCTATGTCTCAAATACACTGTTAAGACTGATAAATGCATTTGCTTTGTGTATTTAGAAGCAAAAAGGCCATAGATTTAGCTTTCGCATTGCAAGGATTTACAATCTGGAATGTCTGACGCCAGTCCGATCCATTTGTGACTAGTGTTTATGTTGGGCAGAAATGAGGCAGAAAGAATCAAGTGATGATATTATCACTGGTCTGTAAGTCCTGACCCAGATGGAGAAAAACAGAAATGCGTTACCGGTATAGAGGGATCTTAAAATTTTACAGAACCCTTGTCTGAATTTTACTGAAACTTTGTCTGAGTTTCTTTATGTTATTGACAATACATTGTCTAATTGCTGACATTGACAGGGGTGCAAAATACGTTCCATGAACGTCCCAAATTATGCAAAAAAAAAATGTTCAAAATAAGACCACAATAGTGAGCTTTTAATAAGGTGAATCACAAATATGATTCTCAAAACAGGTTGGGTTTTGGGTACCAAGTCCATATTTTGCATATGTTGCTTTCACAATGGTATAATGACATTAATAATGTATCGGACTCAAAAATGTCGAACTTGGATAGTCTTTCTGATGATTTTCATTTAATATAGTTATGCTTTCTTAGTGATTTCCAAAAAGCTTCTGACTATACAAGGGCCAATTTTGCCTCCTGATGAAGCTGCCAGGTGTTGCTATTGCTATATAAGTGTGAAGAAGGGTCACAAATAGATAAATACATGCTCATGTAGCCTACAGAAGCTGTTTGTTCTTATTTGGGTTTCCAGTTTTTAATGCTGCATACACATTTCCTGTAGTTTAGGATCATATTCTAATAGAAACTGAGAACTAGTTCTATGTGGTAAAACAATGGTCTATCTAATCTAATGGTGAGCTAAGACTTTTAGATAATACTGTATGTAGACAGTATGTATTTATTACTTCATGTATAGTACTTGGTTAATAGTGTTTACAGCTCACCTCGAGTTCTGTTTTAAACACCGCTTGTTTACAGTGAAATTGTTCTTAGGTTGTTTTAAAATGAACAACAGCTTTCTTTTCTTCTTAATCATCCTACTTTCTTATTAAATCAGTGTTCCTTGTTCTTTCACAGTCATGTTGGATGCCGTGTGATCGGTAACCATGCCTGGGCAAGGATTCCAATATCAGCTACCTTTGTAAAAAACTGTATTTTAAAACCTCATTAAAAAACGTAACTACTTTATAATCTGTGTCAGAACCTTACAATTACATTGTTCTATGTTTTTAAATATATCCATTTAAAGTTCAGAACCCTGTAGCCCCGACAATCAATTCAAAATGTCCTGCATAACAGCACCATATACAAAATTCACAACAGTCTAGTAAACCTCTTGACCTATTTGAGCTGCGGGACTAAAACATAAAAAGCCTGAGATGGTGAGATGAGTTAGCGGAATGGTATCTGAAGAAATGTTAGCCATGTGCCAGGTGCCCATTTCAGGCATGACTCAGAGACTTGATTTTATTTTTAAACCATTAATCACTTAAATAGGGAGGGGTACCACGCTGGGACAATATAGAGCAGTGATCCATAGTGCAGCAGCAGTGCATTTATTTATTCACATGAGGAATGAAAAGAATAGCGTTTAGAAAGACTAATGACTGTATTTTTATGTGATGACTTTAACACTGGCAAACCGAATTACTTAATCTGAGAAATGATGGTGAGTGCTGATTGCAGTTGAAGTAAATAAATTATTGAACAATTCTGGATGTTCTAATGTATCATGTTAAATATACAAAAAATGATCAAATATTAGACATCACACCAACGAGTTGCAGAGGTATTAATTAACATTGACTATTTATACACCCTCACTGGATGCTTTACTGGGGATGGCAACATTGTACGGACACCCAGTGGCTATTTTCCCCTATACTGTGCCTAACTATATACTAGCCCATCTGATATTGCGCATCACACCAGCATAGGGCCATCACTGACCAACTGGGGTGGATTATTCTCAGCACATTGGTGAAGCTGACCTGGTTGTGACATGGTTATATGTGTTGTGGATGGATGAACCCACCAGATACAGCAGTGTCATTGTTTATCAACACAGTATGCAACACTAGTTTGTTGGCACAGTTCGTTATAAGCTTATCACTATCGGTTTCTCACCACATAATGCTGCACGTTTGATGTTAATCTAATAATTGCATGCTCGAGCAGTTATCTTTCCTAGTCATGCTGCAACTGGTGCACTTACTTAGCACAACATGCTACAACATCAGTGTCTGTAATGTTGTCTGTGATTGTGTCCTTAATCCTTAATGTTGTCCTTAATCCCTGCTAAATGCTGTAAATGTAAATAAATGTAAATGTCTAGTGTTGTTCCTGACTTGTGCCCTGTGTTACCGGTTAGGCATTGGCTATTTTATATAATATTACGTTGTATCGAATTCCAGGGTTGCCAGATCCTGCAAGAGAAACATGCAAGGACTATGAAAACGAGCCCAAAATAAGTGCATTGGCTCTAAAAAACTACAATGTGTGAGAGTGAACAGGTGATCAGTTAAAAAAGAATAAAATGTGAAGTTACCCTTTAACTTTGTAGCTTAAACAAAGCCTCTTGAACAAAAGTGAGACAAGACCAAGCAAGCAGCTACAATTCAGAAACAAGACAGAAAAATCTGAAAAATTTGTAAATAAGTAGCCCAAAGTCACCTAGAATAAGTGGATCTGCTCTACACAATAAATCAAAGCACTGTGCAATGGATGACATATGTTTAATTCTTTAAGGTAGCTAAGGTTTTTAAGTAAGTAAATGTTTATTAAGAGACTCTTAGACTCTGCTGAGTCTTATCTTGAAAGTAACAGTGTCATCGGAGTATATTTTCCTATTGTTTTTAATTAAAAAGGTTAACATTGCATGGAAAGTAGGTTGAACCACATGCAGAATCACACGTGCTGTGCAGAAAGATCCAAAGTGGCTGCCGTCAAGACAGGCATTCATTTTTGTGTGACATTTCGTCTTTTTATGGGGCCACCTGTCGTTTTGACAATCCTAAAACTTACAATCTTCAGGTCACAGGGGCAGAATCATAACTCTTGGCCTACATAGTTTAACTGTGTCATTCAAAGGCACTAAAGCCCAACAGGCACCTATGTCACATTCAGCTACACTATACCTGCAGTAATACTATAATATAATGGTCAATAATGGTTTTATTTCCCCTGCAGAGGGCAGATCTAAGGAGCTGGTTCACTAGGAACATTTGGCAGTTCCTCTTTCTTTAAACAGGGCATGGTTTATCTGTTCCTGTGGGGACAAGCACATAAAATGAGATACGATCGGAATCTGGTATTTTCTGTGCATTGACCAGTGAAGAAGATAAGCGGTAGCTGTAGAAAAAAATGGTATGAGGGTAAAGAAGATGAGTGAACGATATGTGATAAAACAGGATGAGGGTTGTGATGTTCTCCAGAGCAGCACAACTGATTGTTCAAGTTTAGCACAGCCAGATTTAGAGTTAACATATTAACAGCTGGGCTTCATTGTACCACTAACTTTTCTCAAAGAAAAGTATTAATAAAATATTAGTATTATTTTTATAGTAATTAAATACTTCAGTAATACTACTACTACTACTACTACTACTACTACTACTAATAATAATAATAATAATAGTCATAAAAAACTATATTAATATGACTAATATTACGCCCCAATTTCTTTAATTATAATGATAGTAACAAATAAGCAAACAAATAAAATTATAATTAAACAAATAATAATAACTATAATATTCTGATTATTTTCCTCAATTTGTTTAATTATAATGATAGCAACAATTAAAAAGCAAACAAATCTAATAATGAATTGAAAAAATAGCTATAATATTATGATTATTAGTCACCAATTTGTTTAATTAAAATGATAGTAACAATTAAGACCCAAATATAATAAATAATAATAATAAAAGCAAAACTATTATATTATATTAGTAGTATTGATATAACAATAACAAATTAAAAATAAATAATACTGACAAACAAAATAAAATTAAAATTAAAAATAACCATACTATTCCTGCTACTTATAATAATAATAATAATAATACCATAAACAAAACTATATTTATTATTTTCATTATTATCAATCATGAACAGACATTGATGTTGATTTGACAATAAATAAATAATGAGATAAAAAAAGGTCGAACTAATAATGCATTAACAAAATAATGTATCAACATTAAATTATATAAATAAAATATGTTAAATATATTTATTTGTTAAAAAATCTAAAGATTTAGATAAAAAATTTATGAGTATAATAAAAATATTGTTATTATTATGACTATTATTATTATTATTCTATCATTATTATTATTATTAGTAGTAGTAGTAGTATATTTTTATGCTTACTAAATGTTACAAATATTCTAAATAAACAAATAGAGTCATAAAAATACTATAATAAAAATAAAAATAATATTATAGCAATAATATACTGTATATGGCTCAAAAAAATTAGGGGATATTTCAAAATGAAATGCTTTTTAAGTGCTACTGTTAGTACAGGAATGCACTGTTTAAAATCAAAGTCAGACGGGTTTAACGGCAGAGGTTTTAAAAATGATAGAATGAATTATAATGGGAAATAAAACTCTTTTAGTAGTAAAAAAAAATTGTGCATCCCATACCTGTAAATTCTCTTTCTCTCTATATATAAAATATATAAATATATAACTATATAAACTGGTTCTCATTTCCCCATTGTTTCATCTGGCTGATAGTTTGTGTTGTTTGTAATACTGTCTTTCAATGTATTTTTGTCTTCTGACAAAATGTGACTAGGTTAACGACTACGACTAGTTTGGTCAACCTGCTGTATACCGGTATAATATAGTATATATGATATAATAAACAAAGAATCATGACTTCAGTTAGAATGAACAGCAATTTAGTAATAATTCCTATAATAGATTTGTGCGCCCCATTCTGTTTGTGATGGTTAAATGAATATGCCTTCTAAATAAGGTCATGTCCTTCATAAAAAGCAGAAATCAAGCTGTCTATTTAAAGCATTACAACAAAAACAAAAATGCTGAAAAAATGATAAGAGCTTTGGCAATTCTTCTGACAAAACTCTCTTTGTTTGTCTTCTCTAGTTCCACCTTACAAGAGCTGGATTTTTAAGAAGGCACAAGTTGGCTGAACAAGAGACAGAGATGGAGTGATGGAAATGGAGAGACAGAGGGACTCATTTCAGCTGAGAATGGATAAACTTTCCAAAGCGGGGCCACAAAGGGAATGAAATGACTGTGATGACATACACAAACAGGATAAACCGAATGGGAAAGGCTGATCCTGCGTTGGCACACATGGAATTGATTCACAAAGCTGAGAGCCAGTTCAGAGCGCTCCGACTCTTGGCCCTTTGGAACATGAAGCAGATCAAACCGGTTCAGCTGGGTCAGCGTGATGGACCGCAATCTATAGGGATCCTGTGGAGGCCAAGTTGGATCTGTGTGGACTGGATAAGACACAAAGCACTCCTAATTCTGAGTCCATGTGAAGAGTGTGAAAAAAGAAAAAAAACTTTCCAAGCACAACGGATGTATTTTGGATTTTAAATGCAAGAAAGCAATGGAACCAAATTTTGTATTCGTGTTAAATTATTTCCTATTTATTTGATTGCCATATTGCCTGTGAATGTGCAACGAGCTAAGCAGAATGATACAGGTATTAATGACCTTTAAATACAGGACGCTCCATAGCTCGTGGTGTGGTCAATGATGTGTTTTGTTCCATGTCAAGTCGATTATAAACTGAGCAAACCCTGGTGTTTGTCATAATCTTGGACCATGTTTTCTTGGACTTACATTTGACTTACATGCAAAGACTGAACTGAGGCTGGAGCTTTGGGGGCTTGTACGAGGCACAAGGTAAAACCCAATAAGAATTCAAAACTGGTCTGCTCAAGGCGTCACCCTGCTGCATTTACCGTGAGGGTGGAGGGCCATCTCGTGGATGCCGATCCATTTCTTTAACTGCCAACCGGGGAGGTTCAGGGTGGGCCAGAGCCACTTGACCGCAAGCTTGGCCCCCTTGGCTTCCTAAAGTAATTGGCCCAGCTAACCCAGCCAATGGTCCTAGCTCAACCCACACACACACTTTAAATGGTTTTGAACCAGCACTGACCAGCAGATGAGGACGTCTGTGACAGGAACAAATCTGCGAGGAGGAATGGACTGCACCAGGCATGTCCTCCAGTGGCCAAAAGGGCAACCGTTAAAGGGAGCAGAACCCTGTCTTGCCCTTTGCTCCTTCATAGAAAACCAAATGTATCTAGGAGGCTGTGCTATGAGACTCAAATGCATTAATGAGCCAGTCAATTAAATAGCTGCACCACTTAAGCACACATGGGGAGCGTTCCTTAAACCAGTTTCTGTTTTTTGGGCCGCTAAGACAAAAGTGGAATAGTGGCTTAGATTATGATTTAGATAAACAAATTCGATTGTTAGTTAGAAGGTTGTGGGTTCAAATCCTTGCCTCGCCATGCTGTCATTGCTGGGCCCTTGAGCAAAACCGTTAACCTTCAGCTGCTCTGCCTAACTATATTACATGAGAACTTAAAAGAAGGACGCTAATTTCACCTTTAAATTAATCTCAAAACTGAGACTGGAGCCCTTGGCCATGAAATGACATGTCTCCCTTAAAATAGTGACGTAGTAAATGGTATTGTGGACTATTATTGATGCAAATGAATTACTTTCATTTGAATGTCTTAAATAAAAACAGCAGTCTAAAATGTACTTATAATAGTATGTATACATATTGTATTAATTAGTGGTATTTAGTAGACAAGGCCCCGAATTACTAACCAAATGGATCCACCAAGCTCCCACTTTTGGGCCCTTAAACAAGGCCCTTAACCTTAACTATGTAAGGCATTGGGCACAGAGGTCAGGTACCTGTTATTGTTATAAATGATATGACTGATATTAGATTTCTGTCTTTATCTTTTATCACATATAATAATTAGTATATTTACAATACATTATAAATATTAAACTGCAAAAGCAGACAGACACCCCCTGTTTGCCGAGATCCTGTGAATAACCCTTCCCCCCGCCCAAATACACACGGTTTGGGGACCGAATGGAATCATGAGTCAAATTAAGCACTGCACACAAACTAAAATGCAGAAAAGCAAGAACCATTCCATGAATTCTCGTTCAGTGCTTCTGACTTCCCTTAAACACTGAAACTCTGACGTACTGAAATAAAATATCACCGCACAGTGAAGTGCTGTGTTACACTTTAGTTCCTGTGCTAAAACATCACCACACAGTGAAGTGCTGTGTTACACTTTAGTTCCTGTGCTAAAATATTAGCGCACAGTAAAGTGCTGTGTTACACTTTAGTTCCTGTGCTAAATCAACACACAGTAAAGTGCTGTGTTACACTTTAGTTCCTGTGTTAAATCAACACACAGTAAAGTGCTGTGTTACACTTTAGTTCCTGTGCTAAATTAACACACAGTATAGGCAGCCAGTTATGGGTCAAAAAGTGAAACAGTTCTGACTGATGAAAGGAATATGGTTCAGGTTTACCTGGATGCAAATTATTTTATCTTCTGTCATCAAAAAAGACAAGAAACAAAAATAATAGTAACAATGGACACACTTTTTGTGAACATCTCAGGATTTGTTGTGCCCTCTGATACCATTCTGATCATCAATGAATGCTGATTTTCCAGAGGAATCAACTGGTAGCGTCCATGCTGCTTTTTGAGCTATGTACATAATTCCTTGTTTAATGTGATTTTCAGTGTGGAGACAAATACTATTGCTACAACAAAAACAATCAATAAAAAAGAATAGAACACATATACAGAGCTGTGCAATTATGTAAACAAGGATTTATTGTGCAATGAATTCTGACAATACTGTAAGTGTATTACCAAATAAATAATGAACATCAGTGATGAAAAGGAAGAAGCAGTGCCCATGATCTTGTAATTAACTGTGCAGCTCTGTGGGGAAAAAAATAAAGGTTTAGGTTCAAATTTCTCTATATGAATCTTTAAGAAAAAGGAAAAGATGAATGAAACAAACGAAAGAGAAAGAGAGGAATAAATAAAAAGAGCAGGTACAAACATAACAGAAAGAATGGTGAATAAGTGTAAGCAAAGTAAAAAGAAAAAGATAAAATGAAGAAGAATAGAAATGTGGAGCCAAACAGAACAGAAAGCAAAAGTACAAGAGAACATAAGAAATGAGAAATTAAAAAATAAGAAATAAAAGAAACAAGAGAAGCGTGAGATGAAAATAAATAAGGTGAAAACATGAGAAAGTGAGTAAAAAATAGAAGAAGAAAGAAAGGAAAAGAATAAAGAACATTTATTCATTTATCTAATTTTTAGCCAGTACCTAACTGGTAGCACAGTGTACAAGGTGGGAGCTAACCCTAGACACAGAACTAATCCATTGCAGACCAGATCCATACACACATACACGCTCACGGACACTTTAGAGACAGCAATTAACATAACATGTCATCAGCTTATGGGAGAGGACCAGAGAACCCATGCAGACAAGGGGAGAACATGCAAACTGTAGACAGGAGAGTTCAGGACATGACCAAACAAGGAAACTGTGAGGAAACACTGCTAAGTACTAACCTGGCAGAATAAAAAGAAGTAAAATATTATTTTAAAAGAATGGAATAAAAAAGAAAGAAAAAAAACAGCTACTTAAAGATTATGAAAAAAGCAACAAGAGACAAAAAGGAAACAAAGAAAAATCAGTAAATGAAAAAACAAGGAGAAAAAACAGAGAAAGAAAGAAAATAAAGGGAAAAATAGAAATTTAATAAAAAGCAAGTTTTAATACAATTGAAAAAAATGAAGACCAATGAAACAAGCAAGGTACAAACAAGAGAGGATAAGAGAAATAAAGAAAAATAAAGAAAGAAAAACAGAAGAACACAGGAAAGGAGAAATAGAAAAAGTAGGACAATGAGAAAGAAATAAAACAAATAAAACATGTCAAAGAAAAAGCATGAAACTTGTAAGTAAGATGGAAAAAAAGAAATGACATTTAGGAAGATATTTGAAGAAAGAAGGAAAGAGTGGGAACAAGTAAGGAAGAAAAAGAAATGTATGAAGGCAGGCTATATAAGCCATTTGAGAATCAGAAGATTGGCAAACGTACTTATGATATCAACAAATGGAAATTTGTGGTTTGTGTTTGTGTCTGAAAGTCAAACTGAGGAAGAAAGATTTATTTAGCTGTCTGAGCAGCTGTTGCATGATGTAATTTAATATGTTAAAAATCTAAATATGAAATATATCAGATCTGATGCAAAGGAAGAAGCTAAAAAGGAAAGATGTAAAGCAGAAGGGAAATAAAAACTGAAAAAAAAATGTTACGATGAAAAGTAGTAGAAAAGTAGAAAAAAAAAACTGTAAAAAAAAAGCAACAAAAAAGAGATATGAGATAAATATGAGATAATAAAGAGAACTTGCAAAAAGGTGACTGAAAAGACAAAAGAAAAACAGAAATAAATGTAGGATGGTAAGAAAATAGGATAAAAGAGAAAGAAAGTGCCTTTTGCATTTGTCATTTATTTATCAAGGATATGGTCATTATAAAAGTGAGAAATAATGAAATAAACAAATATATTTATACATTAATAAGTGGACAAGAAGAGAGAGGGAAAATGAAAAACAGTCCAAAAGTAAGTAAAACTTAAAGTAAGAAAACAGCAAAAAAAATGCAAAAAATGTGAGAACAATTTTATAAACAAAGTAATTATTAAAACTGAAAGAAAGATAGAACAAAAGAAACAAAGATAGACATCACAAGCGTTCAGTAAGCAGAAAACTAAAAAACCATGTCACACGGGGGTTCCAGCATGGTTCCTATATGAGTCCCATGTGGAACTAGTTTAGGGGACATTACCAGCCCTGGTGAGTTTAATTCATTATTGGGATTTGTAAAAGTTTAGTCTCCTAATAAACTGCAATAGACTAAAAAAGCATAATTTTTGTACTGTTATGTAAGGTTGAAAAAACTTCATTGATGTATCCTCCCAAAACAGCACTTCTGCCTAACACACTGTATATTCTGCCTCCAAAGGCCCAAAATGGGTGTCCTCATCTAACAAACTGTTGCTCTCAACAGGGTGTTGAGGTGAAGATAAGCAGCCGTACCAGATAACAGGGCATAGCGTGAGTTTTTGGTGCCTCTGTGGAACTCACTAAAGATGAAACTGGGTGGGAATTACTTTTGAAGCATAAAGATAAAAAGTCACAGAGCTGGCTGGACGACACAGTGCTGTAGCCGGCTGGACTGCTCAACAATTTGTACAAGAATCCCTGTAACTGAAAGTCATCAATCAAGTGCTTCCAATGGTTCAGAAGTTAAGACCTGTAAAAGGGGGTGGAGTACGAGCAGGTTCAGTAAATACGATAAAAATTAGAAAAAAAAACAGGAGAAAGGAAACAAAAAAAAAGGATCCAGCATGAGAGTAAATAAGGAAATAAGTGCATGTCAGGAAATGACAAAAGGTTTAGTTAAAAAAGGGAAATGAGTAATTTAGGAAAAAAAAAACTGAGAAAGAAAACAAGTGACCAGTGAACGAAAAATAAATGAGGCATGTTTAAAAATTATACAGATAAAGAAAAAAATATAAGAAAGAAACAACGGACAAAAGGAAGATGAAAACAGAATATGAGAAGGAAGAACAAAAGAAATTATACAAATAATAATTAAAAGAAAACAGAGACAAAGGAAGAACACGGCAAGAGAGAAAGTGATGTCTGATAAAAAGGGTATAAAAGAAAAAAGAGAAAGAAGCAATAAAGTTGAGTGAGCAAGGGAAATAAATTAAAAGAGAGTAAAAAGAGATAAGATAAAATACATTTTTAAAATAACCATCAAATGTAAAATTAGTAAGACCAAGTCAGAAAGCAACAAGACAGAAATAAACATAAATAATTGTAAGAATGAAAAAAGGATATGAAAGAACATGTTTATCTGATGAATGTTGTTTTTGCTACCTAATAACACACAGATGGATGGATGGTATGGTGGTGTGAGTGGTGTGGTAAAGTCCGACAGCTCCAAAGAGCCCTGGTTTGATCCTGACCTTGGAGTCTTCCTGTGATGTTTTATTGGTTTACTCTGGGTACTCTGATTTCCTTTCTTAATCCAAAGAATGAACCAGAAAGAATTCAGTAAATTGGTCACTCTGATTTTGACCCAGTATGATTGTGACTAGTATCGGTGTAAGCTTGCTTTTTTTGTGAATAGCCATTGATCCATGTTAAATAAAACAATGAGTATATACAATACTAATCCCAGTGAGTATATACAGTACTAATCCAATAAGACTTCCTTAGTATTTGAAAACTATTTAAAAGCTTTTTATATTCAGAGAACAAAAAAGTAACTTAAAGGATTTTTACTTAACCTAGCTAAAGTAGCACACATGTTCTGATGTATAAATTAGAAAATATTCAGCTGTTATGAATTTAGCAATCTCTATTAGCCCAAAGGTGGAGGCACCTGGGTGTGTGCTAAGGAGCAGACTACACTGCAGCAGTGGGGAACCTTCAGGTCCTTCTACGCCTTCTAAGGCCTAAAAGACCAAGACCAAAAAATATTAAAATATTAAATAAAAAATTATATATATATACTTATTTAATACATTTTCTCTTATCTATGTTCTAAAGTTAAATTTTCTGTTAAGTTCACATCAGCAATGAAATTGTTACTGTCCTAAAAACATGTTATCCAATAAGAATCGTCGTCTCTATCAAGGCCCGTCTCTATCAAGGTCCTAATTGGTTAGGACTTCACGAATCCCGCGGAAGGCC
>JAVSBV010120392.1:0-19301 GCA_033117975.1 Parotocinclus spilosoma | reverse complement strand
CTCTGCTCTTACTGGTGCAATGTGCAATTAATGAAGATTGGCCACCAGGCTGGGCCAATTTAGCCATGAAACCTCCCCCACTAAAATGAAAGGTGTTTCAGTTTCATTGTCCAACCCCTGTAAGTGTACATGTACAACATTGTCCAAAAAGTATCATTAAAAGTGGAAAGTGATTAAGATGTATCATAAGAGCTGCCACACCTACTACAATAGATTGACTCGTTCATACTTCAAATGGTGACAGGCTTAATAAATACAACTAAATACAGCGTACAACAGCTCAGTCTGTGGACCTTCAGTTCATCTGCTTGACTGCCTGAAGCTGACAGAGCATACATTGTTCTTAAACGTACAATAATATGTCTGGGGAGAGAAGAGATGCTGCATTTGGCATTTGAAAATTTAATCAGGCTGTCTCATTTAAACATGGGGTTAATCTCAGACAGACACTGAAAGTCCCAGTTTTCCATTTTCTTGACAGTACTTTTGATAAATGCTGATAGCATAGCACTTGGGGGGCGTTCTAATAAGAACTGTGCGTTTGTATTTATCATGAAAGTAGAAGACTGTAGTACTGACAGAGATCCTACCATGAATAGATGTAGTACTGGCAGGGTTCCTACAGTGTAGAGCTGCAATACAATGATCTTATAATGTATATATGTACTGTACTGACAGTGATTCTAAAATGTAGAGCTGTAATACTGACCATGTTCCTATAATGTACAGCTGTAGTACAGAGTGTTCCTATAATGCACAGCTGTATTACTGACAGAGTTCCTAAAATGTTGATAGATCTGTAGTACTGACCTTGTTTTTGAAATGCCCGGCTGCAGTACTGACCTTGTTCTTGAAATGCCCAGCTGTAGTACTGACCTTGTTCTTGAAATGCCCAGCTGTAGTACTGACCTTGTTCTTGAAATGCCCAGCTTTTAGTGTTCCTAAAATATAGAGCTGTAGTACTGATGAAGTTCCAGTACTGTAGATGATACTGTAGCGATGACCAGTATTGAGGTAGACACTTGAAAAACAGACAGAAATGACTACATTTTCAAAATGTAATTCTTATTGTTCATTACATTATATGTAAATTACTCCCTGACACCAATTTTATTCTGTACCACCTAGAAAGTACAAGGGTTACAGCAAATAATTATTTAAATATTTTATTTAAGAAATGTTTGTGGATTTCCAGTGGTAGGTACACAGATCTGGCCAGCAGATGTCGCTAAAGCGTTGTAAAAGTACCTACTAAATGTGAGTATAAATAGTAGTGTTTTTTTTGTTTTTTTTTTTAATTAGTTATTTCTTTACAGAAGGAAAAGTTTTCCATAATGCACTATTTTATACAGTCTGTTCTGTGCCTTGTATTTTCTCTACACAGGCTAACAAACTGCATGCACCTCATTGTGTTGGTCCCATTTCTCCATTTTGCCTCCCAAACAATCAGGCCTTTACGATAATAAACACATTTCAGATCTGTCTGTAGAAGAAGAGAATCTAAGCTGAATTCAAAGGGTAAATGGTAGACTGAAGGCAGACTGACAGGTTCTTCATTTAAGCGATGGAAAAGTGCTTGCATGCTGACGAAGGTCAGGATTAGATACAGCTTCCACTTGTTTGTAACGGTGTCAAGTGTTTTCAACAATTCTGTTCTGGTAGGAAGACAAACTGGCTAATATCTGGAAATGTTGTTCTGTTGTAGCAAAGCTGTTTGTCTCTGTGCCATGTTCATATCAGAGTGTGAGAGAAAAAAGTGACTGGCGATCACTGTCGCAAAGCGAAGCTAATCTCTTTACAAGACGTAAATCACTGCTGCTGGATGTAGTGCAGGATTAAATCCTGAATGGAGTGCGATGCAGTCGTCTGTTGCCTCTATCTTTTCTTTCTCTGATCCAATAAATATTAAGGACGTATAATTGTGTGTCACTGGGCTAATAATGGACTCCTGATTCCCACACTTTGGGTGGTAAATCAAATCGGTGGTCTACTTTCTAATAATAAAGTCTCCACAAGGAAGAGTTACCAGGGTAAAGGATGTTATGAGCATGTAAAAATCCTTGCTTTCTAGCTATTTAAAGTCATTTGTGTGACATGATTGCGCTAATGGCCAATAAAGGAACTGCTGGGGAAGTAGGAGCCAGACAAATGAGATTAAAATGGGATCAGTAATTACAGAATTGGGTATGTTAAGAAAGCTGTATAAGAACATAACACATACAAATCCTTTTAATAGTGCTTTCACAAGGATAATGTAATCTGTCTGTGGTTATTTATCATCTTTAAACGTTTAATGCAGCCATATGTAATTTTGTGACATTCTTTTTACCAGTTGATCATTAATTGCACAGGCAGTAATGTGGTGCTCGCCCGATACAAGCCTGGGCTTCATTAATAAAAGGAAAACAGCGAAGAAAATGCTTACATTGTGAATAAAATGTCATTCAAATGAAATTTTGATTAATAGACTTTGGTCTAATAGAGTTATCATTTTTAATACAGCTTAGGTTGGCTTGTTTGCCTAAAGTCATAAAGGAATTGCCGTTCCAGATTTCAACAGTATTATCTGCCTTAAAAGTACTACATAGACTCACTGATCACATTATTAGGTACACTTACTCATTGTCCATTTGATCAGTTCCACTTACAATACAGAAGCACTTTATACTGTAGTTCTACAGTTACTGAATGTCATTTCCTACTCTACATACTGTTCATCCTACTTTGCAGTTCTCTAATGGTCAGGACCCCCACAGGACCTGCACAGATCAGGTACTATATGGGTGTTTGGTCATTCTCAACACTGTACTCACACGCATGTGTGCTAGCTGGTATCAGTGGACCAAACACAACAACGTTTTGATGTTTTTAAATACCTTAGTTTCACCCTGGATTGAAAATACTGTAGTATGCTAATCAAAAATGTTCAGTCACCAGCAGTGTGGAGGCAGTGCCTTTGAGCACTGATGATGGATTAAAAGATGACTAACACAAACTGGCTAGGAACAGATGAGCTGCTGTCTGTGACTTTACATCTACAATGTTTTATTATTTAATATTAGTTCTTTAGAGTTTGAAGGCAGATGCCTCGGTTGGTGCCAGATTCTGCTTTAACAGAATGTGTTTTAAAATTAAGGGCTCCTTCTGTTGAATGTCTATTTGAACCATTACACAGTTTATTATATAGACAAACCAGAAGACTGAAATAACTGGCAAAAATGGAGGTGAATGCAGAAAGATGTCAAGTAGATTTATGAAATGTAACCAGGGCCGGAACACCAGGGTCCAGAGTTTAAAACGAGAATAACAACAGTACAGGCCAGGCAGAAAATCTGAAGCGTTGAACAATAAGTGGAGTCGAGCACAGTGCAGTATTTACAACCAGCATCAACTAAACTGAATCAGGAAGAAAAAATGCTTAGAAATAAAGCATATCGACACTGAATGATTAAATAGTATGCTTTTGTAGGAACTAGTTTGGGAGAAACTACACGCTATGAAGCTCTCTTGTGAACTCTGTTTGTTGCAGGGCTTTCTTGGTTCACTGTACTGGAGTGAAGCATGCTGGTAGTTGTCTGGTGGTAGAGTTTGGAACTGCCAGGAATGGGATCATGACATGAAGTAGGAAAGAGTAACTAGCATTTGTTCTTTATTAGGATGAGATTAGTGAGGGATTGAATATTTTCCCAGCTTGAAGTGGAAACTCCAGCTGTTTGAGCTACAGGATCCACATTATTAGTGACACCTTAAAGGGCATGAAGATGGCTGCCGTAGGAACATCTCCAGTCAAGTCAGGCCGACGTGCTGCCATTCTGCTGCTTTCTTGCAGCTGTTGACTCTACAAACAATAGATTTATTTAGGGGATTTATAATATGTAGTCTAATCAGAGCTATAACATCTGTGCCATGTTATTATACGGGGATCCTTGTTAAAGACATGTGACTTAACTTGTTATTGATACAGTACGAAGAGGTCAGGAATTCCTGGTGATGTGATTCGCACAAACCGGGCAGCATCCAATCCCATTTGTCAACACAAACGCCGCACACATAAATTTGTCTTCGGCTGGTTCAAGCAATATCATTTTCCTGAAGCCTGACAGCCACTGAGCCTCTGGAACGCAATAATGGAGAATTGATTATATTCTTTATGGAGTGCTCAAGGATCAAATGTGTTTTGTGTTTTTCCTCTCATCAAGTGAAATGAAAAAGCAAAAAAAAACCCACCAGCACTGGGTTTTTCACTGTGACATTTGCCACGATTGAAGAGGGTATCTTGCCTGACTAGACTTCTCCTCGCATGCTGTTCTTTCTCACTTGCTAAACTTTCTCATGGTTGGATCTGAAGGTCAATGTTAACATGTCTAGTGACTATATTGATGTCTCATGCATTTCCTACATCTCTCCCAAGCTTTGTAACTGTTATCCATGTATACTCCAGGTGAAACTCCTTTGTGTATGCAATGCGTGGATGTCTACGTCTACACCAAGTTCTGTTGTAATGTCGCTCTTTCTTAGTCTTGCATTAGCCCACCCCTTATCTAACTCCACTTGTGTTTCTGCGTACAGTGTTTCCTCGTTTATCACGGGGGTTACGTTCCAGGACCACCCACGATAAAAGAAAATCCGCGAAGTGGGGACACTATATTTATTGAAGTATTTAAACACTATTTTAGCCAGAGAACTTGCGGAACGTTTGGGTGATACCCCATTTGTGTTTTTACCTGTTAAATAATCAGGCAACACCCTGAAGTAACATTCTCTTTACTTAACACACCATACATCACTCCCGTATCACACGTGCTCCGTCCGTACCGAGCTTACAGAACGTCATATCCTACACATTAAGAAGATACAACAGCTATTTACTGTCAATTCTTATTTTTTAAGAATATTTTATGATTTATAACATTCCTTTATTGTTAGAATTAATATTTTTATATATTGTTTATAGATTTTGTGAACCCTTGAAACAGCGAAAATCGGCAATATATTATTTCCATTATTATTTTTTTAAAACCCGCGATACACCAAGGCCACGAAAGGTAAACCGCAAAGTGGCGAGAGAACACTGTACATTTCTAAACTATGACTTAAAACATCTCATTGAAACATTTTTTTAATTACTCAAAAGCTACCTAAACTAAGTTATCTATTATTTTAAAATATCATATGATTTCAAACTATGATCAATTATTAATTATATTCTTTTTATTATTATTATAGTGATCTGTCTTATCTATGATTTTTGATCTGATAATAGAACTTTTATCATAGATAGAATAATATAATTTTTTTTATTTATTGGTCCTTGTATATCTGTTCTGTCTTTTGTTTTTTATGCATTTTAGCTCTATACTCTAAAACACTTTGAGCTGTATCCAGTGTATATGAAAGAGAATATATAAATAAAAAGTATTATTATTACATCTCTGAGTTTTCCCCACTTTCTCTCCGTTGATGTGCTTGGTCTCCTGTTTCCCTGTTCCATTGTGTGTGTCTTTGTTAGCCTTAGCATTAGCCCTCTGGTGGTTACCATAGCCTAGCCATATCCATGTTTTTCCTTAGCTCTCTTCCTCTCTATGTATTACCACAACCCTCCACGTTTGTGTGTTTGAGCTCTGTGTTTGTAAGCTTAAGCCTTGTAGATATTGTGTGTCTGTGTTTGTTAGCAATATCTTTTAGACTTTTGTCACTTATCCTCCTCTATAGTTTGTCTATTTGCCTTAGCACCATATTTCTGGTAACACCTTCCTTTCACAACCTGATGAAAAAGAAATGCTTTGTAATGCTGAACATTCATGTTCTACCTATCATTAATGAATGAAATGAACAAATATGCTGCTTCTTGATTTAGGTATGACTCACAATGTATGACGGGGATGGATTAATGATTATTCACTCATTGAATCAATATTATTTTATGTACACATATAGTAAAGTGTTACCCCTTTGACATAGGTTCCTATTGCTTAAGCCTTGTTTAGAATATCTTGTTCACACTTGTCTTTTAGTGTTCTTAGCTCCCTGCACTCTGTATTTGTGTTAGCACTTTATGCCAGCTTGGTCGGCTTGCCTCTCACCCTGTGCACACCCAGTACCTTATCTTGGCTGTGTATTGTCCCTGCATCCACTATGCCGTCTTGTATAAAAGCCCCACTTGCACTTGCATTCCTCTCTGTCCTTATTCCCCATACCGAGCGTGACCCCACGATCCTGCTGCTCCACAATGTTACTTCCATCTTTCCTGCAAAGCAAACTTGGGTCTGTGAAAGGCACTATAGAAGTCTAACCTATTATTATTATTCCATCTGTAATTGTGTAAGTGCTGCAATTTAGGGAGGTGTTATGAGTCATGATAGTTGATCAATTTCTCTGAATTATTGAACAGTCAGGAGAGACACAAACATTACTCATGAAAGCCTTTTGTTGTACATATGATGGTGTGAACTGGTAGTCTAATTCATGATCACTCATTTTTAATAGTCTGAACTAATTGAGAGAGGTGGACTTAAAGGGAAACACTTTCAATGGGGTGGGGAAATCTTAAGGGAAGAATTAACACTAGCAGATCCGGAAAGCAGAATCAGAATGCACTGAGATACAGGGATCATGTGATCATGATCTGTCAAATGTGACCAAGTGTACTTCCATTACAGATAGTAGTACTTAATGCAGTTAATAAATTCTGCCAAAAACATATAGTGAGCCATTTGGATTTCAGTCATGTTGCTGTATCAATCCATACGTTCATCTATCCAACCATCCATTCATGTCTCTATAAATGTTTCCATACACCCATGAAATTATTCAACCAGCTATCTGTCCATCTGTTCTTCAGTCTTTCCATTTATTTATCTATCCACCACTTTGTGTATCCATTTTATTTATTTGAATTACATTTAGTCCTATTTAACCATTTTTGATAGAACAACTTGTAATGTCTGCCTGTCGATTGGTGGGGTCCAAACTCTTTAGAGATGTTTTGTTAACATTTCCAACCTGACCAGTATAAGCAACTTTTTTTTTTTTTTGATAGACCTTGATAGATCTTTGTTATTTAAATACAGTATAACGGGACATCCCGTGAAAAACAACTCACTCTGAAATTTCAACTTTCCAATTAACTGCTAATCCTAGAGGTCCACATACTTTTGCTTCTGATATGCGTACAGACAGGGAACATTTACCTTAACAAATAATTGTACAAGTGCAATCTTGGTGTCTCATTTGTTTTATTGAGTTATCGTTATTATGAAAATTCGATGTTTTATCATTAATCATATTTACGCAGATATCAAATTCTAAAGAGATCACATACTTTCTAGTACCACTGTTTATTTAGCCATCTAACAGCCTGTCTGTCTCTCCATCTGTATATCCATTTATCCATTGATTCAAACAGGCATCCATCCATTCAGCTTTCTGTACACCTGCCCATCCTCCCATACTCCCATCCGTTTGTCTGTGTATTGTTTATAAGGCATTTTAGTTATTGTGTCCTTTTTATACTGGATAATGTGAAATACAATTTACAGTCAGACAAATATAAAATCTACAGACATGACTAAATCAATATTATGTCTAGGTTAGTCCTTGTTCACAGCCAGAATAAAAACATGCTGGTTTGCTGTATATCGATGTATTACTGTGAAAAGCAAATTTTCCTGCCATGTGGGCTCGGAAATGCTGAAGCTCCCACTCGGTGTCTTTATGATCTGGCTGGTGGAGCTGCTTAGAGAATAAAACTCTGAGCTGTTTTGATTCAACACAACCTGTTTGGCCAAAAACTCATTATGGACCACCATCTGCACATGATGAACACATTCCAACTGCATCATCCCTCATCTCTCAACAGGTCAAAACAAAGAGATCAGATTTAATATCATTGCAGTTTGCTTGTGAGTTATGTGAAAGGCCCGGCTCAATGGCTAAGGCTTGTCAGTTCCGATTAATGTCCCAAATGGAGATCACAGTGGAGTCTCAACACATTGTTGAGTCCATTCCTAAAAGCTAATTTCGATTCATAACCTAAAAGATGTATTCTTGGTTATAACATGCATTGTTTTTGGTTTTATTCATGTTCTGTTATGGTGTTATTGGTGGTACATTGGTGGTAGGTATGCAGATTCAAGCCTAGTCTTTAGTTTCTGTCTGTGTAAAGTCTGTCATTTTGCCTGTATTCCTCGCTACTCTGGTTGCCTCTAAAAAGCATACAATAGGTGTATTGAAATTTACCTTGACTGGTGTGAATATGTGTTTGATGCTCGTGATAATCTAATGTTTCATATAAAGGGATTCTTTTTTATTTTTCCACATGTCTTTCTCACTATGATTGTTGGAGTCCAAGAAAATCAGTGCACTCAGAGATGATCTTTTGCATATGTCTGATCTACCAAGTGGTTAATTCAGTTACTGTTGCCTTTCACTCTCCTCTGACCTCTGGCAGAAACAACTCATTTTCACCTAGAGAACTGCCTCTCTTTTTTACACCATTCTTAGTAAACTCTAGAAATGGCTGTGCCACGTTCAAAGTCACTTTTCTGATGTTCAGTTTAAACTTGTCTGCAAACCTGCATACCTAAATTAAGCTGTTGTCATGTGATTGGCTTATATGATACCTAATTGTTTGTTTGTTTGTTTGTTTGCTTA
The DNA here is from genome assembly GCA_033117975.1 of Parotocinclus spilosoma. Classification (NCBI taxonomy): domain Eukaryota; kingdom Metazoa; phylum Chordata; class Actinopteri; order Siluriformes; family Loricariidae; genus Parotocinclus; species Parotocinclus spilosoma. The sequence goes on along the minus strand of JAVSBV010120392.1, from coordinate 10,649 downwards.
ACGTTACTATCGGCATTAGTGGCTATACACAAAGCTATATCAAAACGAATTACATATGCACTCTCAAGTCAATGGCAATTTAGAGTAATCAATTAACTCAACATGCATGTCTTTGGACTCCATACAGACAGGACCCAGGCCGCTCGACCCTGGGATCGAACCAAGGCAACTTTCACCATGTGGCGGCGGTGATACCCACTAATAAACAATGTGAAATGCATCATCAGTGATTCATACATGTATATATCTTCTTTTACTACACCTTTTTATTATTGGGTGATGCCCCATTATTGGCCCCAGATCTCCATAGGTTTTTTTTACTGACCTCAATACAGTCTATTAAAAACATGGATGAAGACCTGGCAAGATCTTGAGCATCTAAACCACATGAATTGAGCTTGCTTCTGGGCTTTTCTATATTGAATGGTCTTGTCTTGAAAAGGACAATATGTGACATGGTGCATTAGGTTCATCTGTTTCCACACAGCAGGATTAAATGGCTATCTTTATCTATTAGCCTGGAGCAAAACAGCGATTGACCCTCTCCCTGCTCCATGGCCGGTCGCCTCTACGGTCACAAATGAAAAATACCATATGCATTATAACATTCTATTCAGTACAGATTTTACATAAGGAAGCATTCCACACTGCTAAAATCAATGTGTGTGTGAAATCCACTGTGGTTTTGCACGCTAAGAAAGCTACAGCCGACCGATGTGGTTTCCTCTAGATGCTCAACGTGGGGAGATGCAAATCTAAATTGAAGTGTGATTTACAAAAGAGAAAGAGAGAATGAATTGCTCCAGATGTCAGGAGAAATAATTCAGTTAGCCAAGTGTGGAATGACTTTTGATGTAATCAAATCTATTAAAGTCAGAAAGGTCTTCTAGTTATTAGCACTTAGCGAGAGCATTCTAAATGTCGCAAAGACAGAGCAAATGCTATTTGAAGAATAAAAAGCCGATAACTTGCCATGTTTTATAATGCAGGCTGAATCGAAATTATACAATCTGACCATATTTCATGGTGGATACAGAATTTTAGAGAAAGACCCAGCTTTCTGAATGGAATCAGTCCTTTCCATCTAATGCATGTGCTTTTAGCACTAACTAGTGTATTACAGAGCCGTGTCTCATGCTTTACTGAAGCTTTATCATTTTAAACTAATCCAGTCTGAGAAGCTCAGTGTGTGTGTTGATGTGATGTTGAATAGAAATGCATACTCACCCTATCTCTTTATTAGGTACACCTGTTTAAGTGCTTGTTAACAACTTGTAAGTAGCTATGGCAGCGGCTCAGTGCATTTAGGCACGTAGACAAGGTCAACCTGCTCAAGTTTAACCATAAACACGGCATGGGTGTTAGTGCTGGACGGGGCCAATTTGTGTGTTTTTAGAAACCGAGGATCTACTTTTCACACTTCTATCTCTAGGGTTTACAGAGAGTTGTCCAAAATAAGGAACCTATCAAGTGAGAGGCAGTTCTCTGGGTAAAAGTTATCTTGTTGGTGCCAGAGGTGGTGGCCAGACTGGTTCAAGCTAAAAGGGTAACAGTCAAATAACCACTTGTTACAACCAAGGTATGCAGAAGATCATCTCCGAATGCCCAACACGCCCAACCGTGAATTATAGGAAGAAGACCTAACTGGGTGCCACTCCTGTCAGCCCAGAACAAGAAACTGTGGCTACACTCCGTACGGCCTCACCAAAATTGGACAATAGAAGATTGGTAAAACCTTGCCTAGTCTGATGGGGTTTTTTTTTTCTGCTGCGACATTCAGATGAAAGGGTTCAAATCTGGCATAAGAAACATGAAAGCAAGGATCCATCCTGCCTTGTATAAACATTTCAGGCCGCTGGCAGTGTAATGGTGTGAGGGATATTTTCTTGGCTCACACTGAACCCTTTAATACCAACTGAGCATATTTGAATCTCCACAACATACCTGAGTATTTGTCTGACCATGTCCATCCACCCTTTAATGTCACAAAACTTAAATAATCTCAGACTGGCTTCTTGAACACGACAATGAGTTCACTGTACTCAGCTGCCAGATCACCAGATATCAAAACAATTGAGCACCTTGGGGGAACTGGTAGAATGGGAGATTCACATCACGGCTGTGCAGCTGACAAATCCATGATGTCAGTATCTCTGAGGAATGTTTCAAGCACCTTGTTGAATCTGTGCCATGAAGGAAGAAACCTTTGGTGAACCTAATATAGTGCATGGTGAGTGTAGATTTGTGTATTTTATTGTATTTAATTTTTTTCATGATTTGTCATTTGTCTGCTGCAGCAAAGGTTTGAGTGGCACACAGATTAAGTTGTCCATCCTGGAGAACAAGCTTTCCTCTAAGCGCAAAAAACAGCAGGTTTAGCCCCTGATACAGAAATTACACACCTGTCATAAATTCAGTTTATCACAGTCAAATGAACTAGCAAGATGTTAGTAGGAAAACAAACCAAACCAGGGCTCCTAAAGCTGTTAAAAAAAAAACAGTTGGTTGTTAAAAAGGAAAATAGTCGTTAAAATTAAAATATTGACCAGGCTCTGGGCTAAGCCATCATTCCTTTGTCATGTACACACTGATTTATCATTGGCCATTTTAATCTGATCTATTTTTACTCTGTCCTTGATCACTGTCTTCTGCTGTGTAAAATGTGTGTAACTATACCCTGGCCAAGCTAAATCATGGTGTGTGTGTGTGTGTGTGTGTGTGTGTGTGTGTGTGTGTGTGTGTGTATACCATATGTATATTACATGGTGGGAACTAAATGAAGGACAAAAAGATAAATATTACTTTTTGAAATTGTGGGGACATTCTGCCACAAGGGAAACACAAATAAAGACGAATATAATTGTTTTAATAATATAGTCTATGCTGTATCATATCAGATCCTATTACATATTAACACTTAATTCACACTAAGATAGAGTTAAAAAGGTGCAGTTTATTTACAAAAAAATGTGTTTGATGTAAGTGTGTTTGGGTCTGGTGCGTGAGTAATGGTGATCCCAGTGTGGCGTTCTGATAGGCACACTGAAACGCTCTAAGGTCGGCGAGAAGAGGACAGCTGTGCTGTTGAGAACGTGGTGGTAGATCGTGCGGTAGGCAGGCTCAAAATACTCAGCATTAGACACACACGCTGTCGAAACTAGCAATCAGTCATGCTCCAAGCCGCTTTTTAAGTACAGCATGCTGATTGCTTCAGATGATCTGCAGGTGCGTGAAGGAATAAGCCGCTGCAATCGATTGGGGGATTAGGGATAAGGCGTGTCTAGTGCAGGACCCCACTACTGCCACAGGATACCACCAGAGCCGCCCGAAATAAAATAAAACACAAGCAAAGCACACACCCATAACACACAATAAAACACAGATTGAGAGAAGCCATTTACAGCGCACACTCCTAACACATTAAAGCCCATTATATAATAAAGTGTTAAATATCTAAGGTCATTTATTGAGAAATGGATTGAAAGAGAAAAGTAAAAGCAAAACCCTTACTTTATTGGTGAAATGAGCGTTAGCATAGTTGCTGTTGCTAACTGTAGCTTGTGTTCTGGAGGATTCAGTTCCTGTTCTTCTTTCAGTTGGATAACCGTTTTAAGTCCAATGGGGACTTATTTGCACTAAGAATACTCTACTGTAGGTTAAAAATAAAGGGTAAAACAATAAACACAGAATAGGGCTAGAGCTATTATGAATCTGAATCACTGAATTACTGTGTACTGAATCGTGAATCATGCCTTGGTATTCGGCTAAAGCAAGTTGTAAGGCTTCAATTAAACAGGTTTAAGCATGCGCAATGAGTAACGAGCAGAGGTTGGGAGCCAAGACATTTATTTCTAGTCGAAATGCACAGAGAACTGAATTTAATTACTTTAAAGATGGCTGAGAACTCAAGTAATGAAACCAGAGAAACCAATCATTTCGCAGTTTTTTTTCCACAGAGCTGTGAATACTTGACATTAGGGAGTCTGCATATTTTTGGTCATACATTGCATAGGCATGTGTCCCAGTTGTTCTTGATGATTAAGCCTGGCTAACTGGATATTTGTCTTTGCTTTATATTTTCATTCATAAAACTCTCATCATTAGTCACCATACTGTGTAATGAGTGACAGTGACAGTATGTGACCGCTTACTCTTACTCCTCTGGTTGTTTTGAAACTGGTGACAAAAGACACAAGGAGAGATGGAGGTCACACTCACTCAGACTAAACCTGGGACCCAGCTGACTGACGTGTCGATCATTTAGTTAAGAAATGATGAAACATGACAGTGTGAAAGTCACGGTTCTACTTGGACTATAGTTATCTGTCAGAGCTGAACATGATTATCCAAGACATTTGAATGTTTCATGTATGGTTTCTGGCAAGTTTATAGCAAGATTTGCAACCTGGACGTTAAGGAATGACCAGTACAGGGAACCAGTAGTAGAGAACAACTTGATCATCAATCAGTCACAGATCGTCTCTCACGATCTGTAATATGCATTTGATGCTCAGCTCAACTCTCTCTCTGAACTCTTCTGATTAGCTTTATAAGACCTGCTGATAATCAGCACATCTCCAGATGGAATTATGCTCAGTTTTTGCCTCAAGATTGCTTTTTAGGCAAATGAGTTTTAACAATTATGCTGAAATCCTTATTTTGTTACCCGCGTCGCTGCATGCTAATTTATTAGACAGCTGTAGAAGGTACAGTGTGTAAGAGATACAGTGTGGCTTGAAAGTTTCTGTATTTCTGCATAAATTACTTTAGTTTGTTTCTTTTTCTAGACATAACACTTCTCAATTAAACCAGTTAAGTCAAGTTTGTCCGTCCCCAAAATGTATTTTTTCTCCTCCTTGTAACCCTGCCATGCTCTCCATTGTGTCCGGTGTTCTCCTGATGGTAGACCTATGAACATTAACATAAGACAATATAAGTAAGGCTTTTAGTCGCTTAAAAGCTACCCAGGATTCCTTTGTGACCTCACAGACTATTAAATACTTTGCTCTTTACATTTACAGCATTTAGGAGACGGCCTTATCCAGAACAACTTACAATTCATACCGTCTTAAAATTGTGGTAGGTTGGTGGGTTAAGGTACTTGCTCAAGGACCCAACTATGCTAGCTTGGCAGAGGTGGGATTTGAACCCTTGACATTCTGGTCCATAGTCCAGTACCTAAACCACTAGACCACACCACTCTGTTGATCTTTGTGGGCCAACCCAGTAACAATTGAATTTCCTCAGTTGGTACACAATTTAACTAGATGTGGATTTGAGGACTCTGATCTCTTTAGATATGGTTTTGTAAAATTTCCAGCCTGATGAGCATCATAAACTCTTTTAATTCTTTTGTTGTCATGTTGCCTTCATACATTTTCACAGATATGTGAGGAAGGTCGGACTTTAATAGATTTTAACAGCTTTTATTATCACCTTTGAATTAACTGGTAATCCTAGAGGTTCACAAAGCTTTGCTTACACTTAAAGATATGTTATTCAGTAATTAAATGACCAAGTATTATATAGTTTTATTTGTTGAATTAGGTTTTCTTTTTCTTTTCGCTTACAATTTGTTTAGGGCTGGCATAAGCCGCTCAGAGTAAAGGCATTGGCTAAATGGTAAAATGTAAAATGCTGAAAGAAATTATATCAGACTCTTTCATGGTAATGATTTTGAAGGTTTAGATACAGCTCAAAATGTTCCTAGAAGACGTAACACTAACACGTAAAACCATCGCAGTGATTTTTCCATCTCTGTGGGGGTAAAGTGTTTTGGCTTTGAAAGAACGGTTGTGCAAGGTAATTTGTGTGGACAAAGAAGCTATCTCTGAGCATTTTGGCACAGACGATCCTCTACCTCCTTCCAGATGGCAGTAGAGTGAACAGTCTGTGAGTGGGGTGAGCAGCCATTAGTGACATTGTGTGCTTTCCACCACTTTTCAGGAATATGGTTCGTACTGTCCAAACTGTTCTGGCATTCTTGTTCATCTGAGCTCTGTTGGCTCTAAGGTAAACCTTTTGGGTATTGTTAGGTGAGCGGTAGGAACAGGATGCAAATCTTCAATAACAAGCAGTTTCATTCCTGATTGAAAACCTGCACTTCCTCCTGCTACCTGAGCTCTGAGCACCCACAGCTTCACTTATTTGATATGCATTAGATCTTGTGAGCTTTGCAGATGCCAAAGTGGCCATAATATCAGAACTGGCGTCCTTGCAGCATTCGGAGACTGACCTCTGGCTGGACTTTCTGCATGCTGATCAGGTCGTAAACTCGAGTGTGTAGGTTGCAAGTCATGTAATGTGATCAGGACCACTTGCAGTGTCCTATTTTGACATGCTATTTATTTCACTCACTCGCTGACCCACTTAATCCAATTTAGGGTCGTAAGGGGCCGGGTGCCAGACGAACCCAACCTGGACGGGTGTGTTGGGGTAAAAAAATTCTTAGATGGGTTTCGATGCAGATGTGGAGATTAATTGATAACTTTATCTTAACAGAACTTGAAAGCCATGAAAACCATGAAAGAACATACAAAATATCCAGTCATCGTTTCCTAGAGAATAAAAGCAGTAATAGTGTAGAAAAGGACAAAGAGAAGACGGTTAGAGATCTGGTCCATGAGCTGCATTGCTAAATAGGGAAACAAAGAGCACTTGGGATGCAATCTCCGTATGTACAGACTCTCACCCATAATGCATTTCTCTACCTGACTCACTTCTATCTCACAGCCACTGCACAGCACAGAAGATAAGAGGAGCTACGCACTGTCTTTGTCTCTCGAGGATTTATTCATCTCCACATTCTCTGCGTGATTTAGCGAGAAAGCCGGAGAAAAAGCTTTGTAAGGATTTGCTACCTGCAGAGAGAAAGGAGCCTGACTGAGTGTGTTAGTTATAAAATGGAATAAGACAATATAGGGACCATACAGATGTGTCTGTGTTTGCAGATCATTAATAATGAAGGTGAAGATCAAAAAAGTTTACCTGGATGCTTAGAAAGGAAGCATGGCTGTACCGAAGCTCTGGTTCTATCACATGGTTTATGTGGCCTATCTTGAGAGCTGTAGTTCCTCAGGAACCAGTGCATCTGAAGCTTACAGTTTGCCTTCACGTATTCCCAACATTATTGTTGTTCCATGACACTTCCATTACTGTATCTGTATGTCTATTTTAATCCCGGCTGTATGTTTATATTCCTCTGTTCTCCTCTGTTGACATGTTTCCTAAATAGTCAATGTCTAAACTTTCTATAACTCTTTTTTTTTACAAGTACGAATCTTCTCACAACAGCTTAACAATAATCAAGGACCAAAGCTCAAATTGAACAAGCATAGTGTGACAGTGGAAAGGAAAAATCCTAACATTTATAAGGAAGAAACCTAGGGAGGAGTAAATCTTAAAAAAGGGACAGCCTAGATGTTTTATGGAATTAAACTAAGTTAAACAATTAATAAGTGTATTGTTATTGTTTAAACCAGCTAAATAAAATGTAAAAGATAGAACATAGAAATAAATTAGAACAATATATCGATTTTGATCAGTTAAACAGAATTCAACATTAGCAAGGATATAATAAATATATAATATAAAAGTATTCCATATAAAACAATAGAATATGTGTATATGCATCATTTAGCCCAGTAAAATCCTATAGCCCAGTTACTATAGGATCTTGTGTCCTCAGCAGAAAGGTTTTGTTGCCAGAAAAGGGAGGGGGAGTATACTGCCATCAGATGAGGTCTGAGTAACTGAAGGCTGACATAGATGTTATTAGGCACTTATGATGACTTTAAACTAAAAATCTCAAAATTATTAGTAATTTACATCACATTTGGTCACACTATTGATACAATCTTACAATGCAAGCACGTGTGGTTTAAGGACCTTGCTCAAGAATCCAACAGTTGCAGTTTGGTATTTGAAATGTTGGACATTGTGGTTCACAGTGTTGTACCAGAACTGCATAGCCATAATAGTCCCACATGACAGTTCAATAGCCGTAAGCTCTCAGCCCCGCTGTCCCAAAAACAAGATCTTACAGTTACAGTAATTAGCAGGAACCCTTAATTAGAGTGACTTGCAGCTTTTTCAAAGGCCTCACAGTGGCCACTTGGCAGAGTCAGGATCTGAACTTTCTGATTAGTAGTCCAAAAGTTTAAACCCCTAGATAATTGGTTCTCCTAGATATTTGTTTCCCTATCCCTACCTCTTACTCTTGCCCTAACCAAACAATATATTCCACTATTCTATTCTATGTTCAGCTTTTGGGCCCATTTGTGTTTGTTTTCCATGGGTAAATATGGCAAGTGTTATTATTCAGTTCCTGTATAGCTCTGTCACTGATGTGATGTGTTTGTTTATTAGACTGGTGCTGATGCATATTAATAATGCAAAAATTGTTTGATTTCAGTTGTGATTAAGCACTACTTACTATACAGCGTAATACTAATGAGGGAGTAGGGATCTAGTGCTATTACGGTCACAGTTGTGTCTTCAGGGTGGAAGTGCTATGAAGTGAGTGTTATTTTCAATACATGCATGGTGAAAGGAAGCACGGGGGAACAATTCCGAAAATGTTTGATACAATGTATTTAATAACATGTTTAAAACATTAAGCCAAGTCCTTTTATATTATCGTAAAAGGCCAATTCCAAATTGAGCAAGCCCAGGGTGACAGTGGAAAGGAAAAACTCCCTGAAAGTAGAAGGAAGAAACCTTGGGAGGACCAAGACTCAAAATGGGACTCATTCTTCATGAGTGTCCTAGGTGTTAATTAAGTAAATACTTAAAATTACATTAAAGTAATAGTAAAATTAGGTAAATATTAACATTTAAATCAATAATAATATGTAAGTTAGTAATAACATGAGTAACAAAATAAACGTTGTTTCTTGGTGACTAAATGATGGAGGGAGTTACTGCACTCTGGGACTGGGTTCTGTTGATGAAGACCAGTACAGTGATGCTGAGGTGGAGGAACATCTAAGTGTGTGGTTCTGGAAATGGTACCGGAACATCTCTTTGGACAGAAAAGAGAAAGAGTCTATTATCAATCACTGATGCAGTGTGCAGCATAAAACTCCAGCAGCACTAACAATAGCAGCATAGCTAAAGGGAAAAAAACAGAAGTTAACACAGCCAAGAGGTAAGAGCCAACCTGAGCCATGCGTCCCAGTCTAAATCTAACTAAAACCCTGAGTAAATAAGAATGTTTTTAGCCTAGATTAAAAAAATGTGGAGAGTGTCTAAACACCGAAACAAGTGTTTCTTTTTGCTGCCATTTATGTTTCTTAGAAAGTAAGAAAAGCAAAATCAAACCAAAATTTACATCAGATGGTCATTTGTTTTAAAAGAAAATCGGCAAAAAAATGACAATTGGTGCATCTGTAGTTAGTACTAAATATAGAAATAAATAAAAAACAGTCCAATGCTCACTTTGACAAACCTATAAATCTGAGAAAAGTCTGTACTACAGGTGTGGTATATGTTTGTATAGATCTTGCATCCAAGAAGGTTGGGTCCCTTTTTAAATCTTGATCCTCCCAAGGTTTCTTCCTTTAGGGATTTTTTCCTTGCCACATCACCATATGATTTCCCAGTTAGGGCTGTGACCCTAAATATTGCTTGTAAAATATTTTTGCCTTCTCTTGACTGTGTTCTTCAATGTAGTTCTGCACTGTAATGGCGAAAAACAGCAAGTATATTACATGCGATGTCAAGCTACTTATGAGTGGTGCATGCTGTATCAGCGGTACGGGTGTTTACTTTGCCCTGAGCATCTGCAGCCTCTTTTAGTGTGGAGGGAGATTAAGAAGTGGATGTGCTGCAGCTGCACGTGCACTAAGTATCATAAATAATTTGCAGACTGTATAAAGCGCAGAGAACTTTAAACTTCTCGCACTGGTTCACATGCATCATTAATGATTGCACCTCCTCCTGTCTGATCTGTCTAGCAGAGGAGAACTGGCTCCGGTGTCCAACCTCTGCCAGTCGGTTCATAAATAAATCAGGATTAGGAACCAGGAAAGCTTAACTTTCCAGTGCAGTCAAATTTTACTTGTGACTGCAAATGTGTGTGCATGCTCAAATATGAAATATAGCTTAAGTTACCATGGGTTGTTGACACAGTATCGAAGGCATGTATATCAAATTTATTCCCATATATCCACAAAAGTATCAAATGATATTGATTGAAGAGGCCTGATTTATATAAAGTCTGGAACTACATTGCTCACAAAATTAGGGGATATTTAATTAGGAGATTTTTCATTTTGAAATATGCCCTAGTTTTTGTGAGCAGTGTAGACAAAATGCAATTTACTTTGACTTTTATTTTGTTGCAGGTCGTATGAAACAACATTTCATGTTTTGTCTCATCAACTTTGTTTCCTTTGTTATTAAACATCCCACATTTTAGGCTTATAACACATTATAAAAAGCTCCAAAAGTTGGGAAGGTAAAGTATTTACTTTCAAATTTTCTAATATTGTCAGTCCTCCTCACAACATTTGTGTTTTTGGCCCTGAGTGTTTCGTTTTTATACATTTACATTTCCAGCATTTAGCAGATGTCCTTATCCAGAGCGACTTACAACTGATACAGTCTTACAATCCAAGCAATTGTGGGTTAAGGGTCTTGCTCAAGGA
>JAVSBV010120346.1:0-19314 GCA_033117975.1 Parotocinclus spilosoma | reverse complement strand
AATAATAATAATAATAATAATAATAATAATAATAATAATAATAATAAGAAGAAGAAGAAGAAGAAGAAGAAGAAGAACTTACAACTTATAAAATTAACTTACAAATTATAAAATGTTTGAAAAGCAAGGAAAATGCAAGTAAACAAATGTAACATGTCTTAATAATATATAATATAATATAATATAATATAATATAATTATACTGGAGACTGTATGACAGATATTTCATGTTTTGTCTGGTCAAAATTATCTAATTTGTTGATAAGCTTCCATCCCTGCATTTCATGGCTGCAACACATTCCAAAACAATAAAAAAATAAAGTTAGACACGTGGCAGTTTACAGCTAGTAATGAGGTGCATCTGTTGCTTATTATTTTAATCCCAATTTGGCACAAAAGTAGTATCCACAAAAAGGTGATTCTTTAAAGAGTAATGATGGGCAAAGGATAAACAGTTTGCCAAAAATTAAAGAAAAATATTAAAATGCTTAAAAACATTATTCAAAGAAAGATTGGGAGTAATATCATCATAATATCGTAATATCATCAAAACAATTCAAGGAATTGGGAGGAATTTTAGTGAGTACAGCACAGGGGTGCAAGTATAAACTGAAGATATGTGATCTCAGATCCCTCAGACAGTACTGCATCAAGAACCACCATTCATCAATAGCTGATATAACCACATGGGTAAGGGATTACTTTGGCAAACCTTTGTCAAGCATTACAATATGCAGTTACTTTCTTATATGAGACTTAAACTTTAGTGTGGGGGAAAAACAAGCCTTGTGTTAACTATGACCAGAAGTGGCATTTACATTTCTGGGCAGGTAGGACTATCACAGTGAAAACACATATTATGGTCAGGCGTTTTAGTATTCCAGATCTTTTTTGGAGGAAATGGAGGCTGTGTACTCCGAGCCAAAATGAAACATAATCATCCATACTGTTATTAGCAACAAATCCAAAAGCCATGGTGTGGTGCTGTGTCAGTGCCCTAGGCAACGGTAATTTACACTGCTGTGATGGCAGCATTAATGCAGAAAACACATACCGCACAAATTACAAAAGCATGGCTATGGAAAAGGACAGTATGGTTACTGGACTAGCCTGCCTACATTTTGATGAATTGTCCACCATCTAGCTGTTAGGAAGTGTTGGGAGAAGAGGTCACAGTGACAACATGCACACATGTCCAACAGTTTTCAGACGATCTAGACTGGCCACCATCTTTATTTTTTGTCAGTTGCTGTATGTTAAACAAATGAAATTAGGTTGAGCAGATTAAAACATTAAATATCTTGAGTTCAGACTGTCTGCAATAAAATTAAAGTCAAAGTAAACGTAATAAACACTGCATTTGTATATTTTCAATTTTCTGTTTGGTTTGGGTTTGTACAATTATACTGTTACATTACAAACTGTTACTTTATAAATGGGTTAAACAAAAATCAAAAACATCTTGTTTTAGCACCTAATTGGCAAGTACCTGAAAAGAATTCAAGAAGAGCTCACAGTACATGCGGACCTCCCAGCTGAGTCCTTCGAATGTGTGTGGCATCCCCACAAACACTATGTAGTGCACTCCAAACACAAACACCAACACCAGTGTGGACTTTGCCAGCTTCCTACAAAGAGAAGAAAATAAAGCCACTCTTTAAACTCATACCTTGTTAATATGCACCTATTTGAGGTAATGGGTGACATTTCAGAATAGGTACAGACAGGGTACGCACTAGAGCAGATGTAATATTGGTCTTATATGTTCCCAAACCAATGAAGTAATATCTGCACCACCAACACACTCCCACAGAGGACTTAACAAGATCATTCTAATGATCCACCTTATATGAAATCTATAAATGCATAACTACTAAAAAAGAACAGTAATAGTAATACTACATTAAAAGAAAAGTAATATAATAAGTTGCAAATTAATAATATAGCCTTATGCATTGCGTTGTGCATGGCTCAATGATACAGTGTGACAGGAGACTGTTTAATATTTTTTGCCAAGTTGTAGACTTGACAGATTGCTGCCATCTGGGAGGATGGGCTGGATTGTGAAAATTGACAATATTTGATTGAGCACAGTCATTTAGGTTGCTCAAATGTATGCAGTTGCCAAAACTAAATCATCATATGGTGCACAAAGTACAAAGGCAAGGCTATGGAAAAAGACAACTTACTGGACTGCCTGCCTGCACTTTGATGACTTGCCCACCATCAAGGCGATTCTGATCTAGCTGTTACAAAGTGGTCACAGTGACAACATGCACACATGTCCAGCAGTCTTCAGATGACCCAGACTGGTCATTTAAATGCTCTTATAAACATTAAGAGCAAAATTCTCCCTTTCTATCTCATGAATAAAAGCCAATACCAATAGCAGATGCCAGAGGATTGTTTTCTTATCTACACTTCAACAGTCAGCTTCCATCAGCTTGGTGCCTGTAACCTCTTATTCTATTATAAGTTCGATTATAAGTTCTAAGTCTATTATAAGTTCTGCTTTGTAGAATTACTGTATATCATAATGAGTCCACGAAATACAAGGATCCCAAACAAAGAGTGTTAATTTCTGTGCCCAGCCTATTAGACTGCTTGTGTTAAATACACAGCTCACAAAAATTAAGGAATATTTAAAAATGAGTATGAATAAGAATAAGAACTGCTGGACAATCTGATCCTGTCCATGTCCCATCGCTGTCAGTGTGTTTTGGCACTCTTGGGTGACCATACACCCTACTGAACAGTAGGGATTGTGGCACTCTCGTCCAGTTTAACATGCTTCTGTTCACCCCCATGAATATGTCACAATCTCATTTGCATATTTTTGATGATCTTTTTAATGAAATAAAATCTAATGTTTTTTTGTTTTTTTTTAATCGCATATTCATTTTGAAATATCCCCTCATATTTTGACCAGTTTATATGGAGTGTGTTTCTTTGGGATGGCATACTATATAAATAAACCCATAATGTGCTGGACAACATTAAAAAATGTCTCCCAGACCTGTTGAACATAACCACATTTTAATTTTCAAGCCTCTTGGCACAGTTTGAAAAATCAACTTCAGGAATCTGTATCTGTACCAGAAAGATTTGTTTTGTTTATTTATACAGAACTATACATAAAAGATGATAAGGAAACGGTATGCAATACACAGATATATAATCCTCTATACATCTCATCAGTAAATTAGGACACAAAATACATACAAGAAATAATGCAAATAAAATTTTAATGGCACTGTACAAACCTGTACTGTTTTCTTGTGTCATATCTGCCTGCATTGGTTTCTCGGATCTTGGTTGCCAGAACCCTCACAATATTCACAAACAGGATAAAGTTCAGCTGAGTTAAAGACAACAGAGAGAAAAATTGGTAGAATCAGATAATGCTTGTGACATGACAAATCAGACAAATGCTTGTGACATGATTTACGCTATACCTGTTATGCTACTGTAGGAACCAATCACCACCAGTAAGTATTACAACCTATCAGTAATTTTGATAGCAGTTAAGAATCAATGTTACCTGTTCAGTAAATGATTTGATTTAACCAATTAATTGTGATTTGACAAGTTGTGGATTGTTTGAAAGTAAAAGCCTGTCTCTGCAGTCTACTGGCAGATTAATACATTTGTTCGATTTAGGAGAGTTTCACAGTTGGAATATGTTTAATGGCTTTTCCCTCAATTATTTAGCTGCAATTTGAAAATAGCAAATATCTTCCTAATTGTCCATAAACAGCTGGAGGCTTGTGAGTCAGATATCTAAAGGAGTTAAAACAAGCTGTTGTGTTTTCCCCATTTGAAGATGAGAAAATTTAAATATTAGAATATGAAAAGGTTTGATACTAAATAAAATAACGGTATTTTTATAACCACATTCAGCAAAGTTGGCACAGTATGGAACAAAAACGTGTTTTGTATTCCTTACTTTATTAAGAGATTATATGCTTTGTTAGACATGAAGCAGATGGAGGGCGAACAATATCTAGAGATGAAGGTTGTGGAAGTGGCACCAGCAAGAATTTAAAACTACCTTCACCCCTGGGCGTTGGTGTGACCTGGAGAGGATACCAGTCGTTTGCGTGGCTTGGTAGGGGTTGCTATTGCAGCACTGGAAGTGATCCCCCAACCAGCCTCTTCTCTTACAGACACAGATAATCATGGGACCTTGGACACTAATACTTGCAGTTGTGGGCTAGAACATTATTACTGTGCCACCCGAGTGGCCATTTCAATTACTGTGTAATAAAATAAATCATGAAGCAAAATATACTGCTCACAAAAATTACTAAAATATCCCCTAATTTTTGTGAGCATTATATAATAAGCTACATAGATACATACATACTAAAGGTCAAGCATGCTTTTTCCCTCAGACTCAAGTCTACTAAAATGTATTTTAATTAGCTCTTCTATCATCCTGTTAATAAACAGTAGGGAGGTTACCAACAAGACACCAAAGATATATCTATGATGGAGTTCCATTTTGTTCTATTTCTTTCAGAATCTCCTAAGATGAGAATAACAATCAAGTTTAGTATATCACTACTGCAAAATGTATTTGATAGAAACAGAAAGCTGAGTGCTCTACTATCAACACTTCAATTTGTTTTCTGTAGTTACCATTGCTGCGACCCATGGCTGATTTAAGCATCTATTGGTTTACCACTATTAGACTATTGATTTAATCTATTGATTTTTTTGCCATAAAAGTAGACATAGGCATATGAAAAAGTCAATGTACATGAATTGTTTGGTGATAGCAATTTAGCTATCTCAATTAACTCTGGTACAACACTAAATTAAAAGTAGCACAGAGCATTGTCTTGAGATTTAAAAACAAATTACACTGCTTAATGTATATTTTATAACTGCATCACAAATAACAAAAGCATCTCATGTCTCATAATGGGAAGTACAAGATATATTGTATCTGGATACTGCCAAACTTACATACTTGTAGGTTTTGCACAATATTTGAATGGTAGCATTTTTACCAACTAAATATTTTGGGTTTAGGAGAGTTTAAACAAAGTTAACTAATGTTATCAAAATGTAGTAATGGGTCACTTCTGTCAGCAAGAACATGTCTAGCTGGCGGTACTTGTTGATTTTAATTGACACAGTCCAGATCATCCATTTGTCTTCTTTAACAAATTGCATTAATCTGAAGTTAAACATGACTACTGGGGGTAAGCTACAGTAGCTCTAATATTCCTTCAGGAATTAAACTTCAATGTTTTTGGTCTGCCAGATCAGTAATGTTGGTATTTTCAGTTCTATTTTGTTATCCAGATTTGTGACTGTAAATTGCATGGCATTATGAGATGTTCAGGTTAAGGAGTTCTCTTGATCAATCAAGAACATTATTCTCCCCTTCTGGATTTCAGCATTACTTAAATGCGCTCCTATCTTCAACCAAAGCATAACAATGAACACACTGTACTATACACACAAACATTATTGAATTACTGAATGACTGGAAAAGGCAAACCAATTTGTTTACTAACTGATATCACCTGACTGTTCACTTGTCGTCTAATCCATGCCAGATCTTTACATGTGCTACTATAACAAAATAATCAATGCTATTTGTTATGCAAGTTGTGTATGGCTCTGATGTTTTGGGTGACTGGTGTAAATTTTATATGGAGTTATGGAAGATGATTGGTTTGGGTGCTATTTGAATAAACACTGTTTAGGAGTTCCTCCTATTGTTCTCTCTAACTGGTTCTGCTATTTCAAGCCATCCATCACCAAGCATGAGTCATAAACCCTCATACGTTTTTCCCTTGTTGAAACCCAAATGTCAGGTTTTAAGCTGCTGCTTTTTATATCTTAAACCTGCACTGTAATCATTAATTGCTATACCATAAACATGGTGTTTTTCACTGAAATCTAATAAAGATTTATTGACTTTCTACAACTGAATCTGCCCACCAGATGGTGTATCATCTGCACACAATCTAAAAGCTTTCAAAATGCTTTGGAAATAATCAGTTTAAATCCTTAGCTTTCAAAATCATTTGAACAATTTTGAACAACACGTTCTGTTTGTATTCATATTGATTTAAACCACATTGGGGCTATCCTTTCCGAAATCAGTGAATTGCTAATATTAACCTTTGCTATAACTTTTGCTATATTGTTGCTTTCATGTTAATTTTCATGTTGACTCCGCTATTACATTTGAATTATCATCTGTGCTTGAGTGTTTTCAGTTTGAACAGCATTATTTTTTTTTCTACTCAGTCTCATGGTCTTGCTTGATTTAATAAGCAAACCTGCTCTCTTTTTTCCTTTGAGTTGCATTTCAGCTCGTAAGCTTATATAACTGACTTATATTGGATTAAGTATGTGACTGTATGACAATGCCAAGACTGCTCTTTACTCAAGTCGGATAAATACTTGGTTACTACTTCTTCATACATCATTGTACATGCAGCCACTGTTACTGTCTTTGCTTTTGCTGTTATAAAGATGAAATACATAGCTCTATATCAACCTCCAGTGTAGCTCAGCTCTGCTTTTCTGTTGAGCTTACAATATTTGTATTAAGCACTCTTACCTTAAGCACTCTCAACAAACTCAACTTCTCTCAAGTCCCAACACTGTCCTTACATTTATTGTGCTATTGTTATACCACCTACATATGTTTGCAAAAGTGTTATTTTCATCTTTATCACTCATAATGTAAACCCCAAACTATTCCCCTCACAAAGAAAATATTATTGTATCCTTGCAACACTGCCTGACGTATTTTCAGTTTTAAGGATGCAGAAACTGTAGTTCATGCCTTTATAAACTCCCACTTCAATTAGCGCATTATAGCTTTTTTTACAGCTCTCCTTCTCCGCCTAAACAATATTGAAACTACAATACAGCCACACACACACACACACACACATACACACACACACACACAAACACACACACAGAGAATGTTCTGCTCCCCTTTTTAATGTAACCGTCTGCTTCCACATTCAATACCAAACCCTACTTTTTACACACAATGCCTGTGCCTTTGGTTACAAGTGTAATGACTGTCCCTGTATATCCCACCTAGTTGCTTTAATCGTTTGATTCAAATTCAATAATGGTACCTAAGTATATTCCTTTCTACCAGGTATATTGGTTTTGTGGCACCAATGATTTGAAATTCACTTCCTATCTCTTACATGCTTTAAAGCGTATTTAAAAAATAAAAAAAACTAAAACATTTGTGCTACCACCCTTTTATCTGTAACTGAGCATTTCTACACAGCTTTGTATCAACTTATATTGTTCAATTGTCTGTTGTTAAAAGTTTTCTTGAGTTTAAGGCAGGTCCTAGATGAATAACATTAGTAGAAACTATATAGACAACAATAAAACTCATTATTATCATCATTACTATTATTAATCAATATAGGCTTTGTTTTTAATAGGCTTATTTGTTATTGCATATTATTGTTAATTTGCCACTATGAACACTTCTAGTTGCTTTGTTATTTTCGTGCCTAATGAACCCCACAAACTCAATGGTGGATGCCTGGGAATTGCAGCAGCCTAATATGGTAGCTCACTGCAGAGCACTGGGTTTAAGCCAGGTGTCACATGCAGTCACAATTTACTTCTGAAGTAGAGGAGGCTGTTTGGTGCATCATTGATCAGTGCTGCAACAGTGACCCCTACCTAGCTATCAGATTGACTGGGGTCTCATCCTTGTGCCACATGTTCTTTGGGGATCGCCACCATGGCCACGACACTGTCCGGGGAAAATGAGGTTAAAACATCTATGATGTGCCAAAGACACATTTGCTTTAAGGAAGCTTTACTTTTCTTAAACTTTTAGCTAAAGAAATGCTGCAGCTAAATGTTAAACATTGTGGGAATGTTCATTATCTGTTATGCATAGTGATGTATCATTCTAACACATTTAATAATTAAAAAAAAAACACTGGCACCCTATATTTATCGTTAATTTGCTTTGAACAGTGTTCTGCATGGCCTGTTTAAGCAACTAAAAGCTGGTGAATGGATTGCCCATAATACAAGTAAAAACAGCATTATTTAGACATAAATTCATACATTCCACTGCAAAAAATGTTATCTATGATCATAATGTTTTGTGTTCATAGGATTCCTGGCATATTTCTTGCATGTAGGGTTTGATTCCTAAAAGTGCTAAAGGATAATACATTATATCATTTCCCACACTAGTCTCTTAATTTACACTTATCCAAGGCTTTTACTGTAGTGTTATTATACACAATCAGGTCCATTTATATTTGAATATGTATCAAATGCATTGCCAAAATTTGTTGTGTTCTGTTTAGCTAAAAATGTCTTTCATCACATCTTTTTTGGCTCCTTTCTTTGTGCATGTACACAGTATAGTCATTTATAAATTGCTTTCATGTCAGGTTTCAGTGCAGGAGGTGGTTCATGACTCCAAGTCTCTATAGTATCACATAAACTTAAGTACATCCCTCACATTTTTGTAACTATTTTAATATATTTTTTCATGGGACAATAGTGGAGATCTGACACTTTGATACAATGTAGTCAGTCTACATCTTGTATAACAGTGCACATTTTCTGGGCCCTCAAAATAACTCAACACACACCAATTAATGTCTAAACTCCTTGCAACAAAAGTGAGTACCCCCTAAGTGAAAATGGCAAGATTAAGCCAAATTAGCCATTTTAATTAACATCTCCACATCATATTTCATCCACCTTTTTTTATGTTTAATTTTTGCATGCAGAGTTAAATAGCTTTGTAGCATACAATTATAAAAGCAGGTTACCAAAGTGTATAATTAGAGTAAACTGACTCCACATAGTTAAGGATAGCAAACAACTGAGACTTTGCTGCACATCCTTCCAGGCAACCTGGTTACCATGGTCACAAAATACAAGGCTGTGCGTGCTTCCAGGACATTTATTTCAGGTTTAATTTGTCACTGCAGAAGTCCAACACCCAAGAACATTACTTTCATTTATGGGATCGTTCACTTAATCTGAAAGTTTCTGAAAGTGATTGTACTAGCTGTTCAAGTACTTCTGTGATTAATGGCACCCCATACATATTTAAGCAAAGCATATTAGTTTCAATGTGTGTGTCTATCTAAATAGAAATATTGGCTTTTAAGGGCTCCCCATTAAACAGCAAAAATGACAGAAGTAAGCACTACTTGTTACTGTTCTGCTATCATTAGTTAGGTGCTTTGTTTTTAAAAATATATATGTTGCTCTATTTACAGCCTGCATTTAAGCTTGCATGCATTCCACAAGCTCAGTTATACAGACTTGTATATTAATACACTGTCAGGCTGATATGTGTCGGAGAAAGAAATCATCTTAGAATGACTGTCTTCTGATCCTTTTTGGCTTCTACACGAGGCTCTTCACTAACAGTCTACTGTGCCCAGCATACACAGTGGTTCCTTGGTGCTTTTTGCTTCAGAAGGCACGTCGACTGTTGAAAACATTTTGGGCCGAGCAGTTTCTCTGACAAAGGAATAATGTAAATTTAATTAATCCATTCCAGGCCCCCAGAAAATCCCCAATGTATAAGGCATTATATGTAATAATGAAGCTGAACTGCATACTGACAGACTACATAAACACAGACAAAACAAAACAAAAATAATTAATAATAATTAAATGATATATATTAAAATTTTACTTCATGTATCATATCCCACTCACTGTGCAATTATATCTTTTTGTTTCTTTATTTAATGTCAGTTTTAGCATTAATAAATATTTCAGCCTTACTTTATCAACAGACGCAAGGTTAAAGCGATACACATACACACTTTAACCAGTTTAGCTAAATCAATTAAACATATGCATATCTTAAGACGGTGTGAGGAAACTGAAGCACAAGAGTGGGCAAACTCCACACTGGAAGAGGCCGACTTCAGGCTGTGGGTCGAGTGCGTTATCCCCTGCACTACCATGTTGCCCTATTATCTATATTCAAGCACTAGCATGGTTCTCACTAGTTTCATGTTTGTTTGTCTGTTATCACAAACATGTAGGTCCTTTAAAGTGAAGCCACTGACTGAATGCAGATGATTACTAAACGAACATAGATGATGTTTCAGGTACTGCTGCTCACATGGCAAAGCACTCTTCAGTTAAACTGAAATGCAGCCAGTGTGAAAGTGATGGCAACCTGACACTACCATTTCACTGGCGGCATCTCAACAGCAAAACTGCAGCTCTCCTTCAGAAGTAACTTCACAGCGCACTACGGTCTGTGGTAATGGTCTCCTGGTGCCGTCTTGTGCAAAGTTGTTTGGTGCATGCACAAGGAAGATGTATGTCATACTTAAGAACTAGAGCAATTGCTTACTGGTCAGGGTTAATTTTTAACAGTTCTTTGATATACTTATATCCTTATCCTAACTTACCTTATGAAAACATGCTGGTATCATGAAAATGTTTGAAAGGAAGACAGCTGGTTTTTGGGTAGAAGTAATGGATGTAAAAGTGTGACTCAGATGACTCATGTCCCAGAATACCTGGCTTTATGCTGCTGCAAACTAATCATGCGCACCCGACGCACAAAAGTTTTGTGTAGCCTAATGTTAGAGGTGTCTGCTATAATCAATTCCAGACCATTAGTAACTGTCTTTTCTGATCCATCTTTGCCAATGCTGTTGCCAATATGCTTTTAGCCCAAAAAAACATCAGGCCGGTTCAATGAAAATGATTTCTTTAAGGATCAGTGGAAACATTGCAGGTACGTTCTGGACCAGATGGTGAAAAGAATACCTTTGCACACTTTCACAACAAAGCACAAATGCATGTGGAGATATGCAAGCTGAGAATGTTGTATTACTTAAGGAAAAGCAGTCCCCCTACTGCCTCTCCAATGGGTCCTATGAGTCTGCTCACCTCAACCTTTCCAAGTCATGATGGAAAGATCTGGAAATCAGGATATGGCAAGGTAAATTAAATCCATTCTTAAGGCCTGTCTCAGATCTTTTATTTTTGCCTAGGGAAGGCCAACCATCAAGTAAGGAAAGCTAGGTTTTATTTTAAGTGACATCAGTAAATACCAGATGAGGAGTGTTCTGCCTGCTCATTTATGTAATTCATGCAAGACGTTTAAAATGATTGACTGCTGTTTTTTTGCTGAATTCATGCCAAAGAACAGAGCATAGGTTATTAGTCATATTAAAAAACTTGCAGTACACAGAGTAATCCTGCAATAAAGTGCTGTTATGAAAAAAATTTAAGGACATTCACGTTGTACACAATTCCCCATGCATTTTTGGTTGCTCTGTTTGTCCTAACTTTGGTTTTGTGGGTATTATATATCAGCAGCACTAGCTGTATTACGAGTGTTTGTAGAATTAGCACAGTCTCTTCTTCTTTGCACTGTTTGTATTAGAGTTGTTTAACAACATTACCAATGCCTGTGTATTAGCATTGCCTTGTCTTGTATGATTGTAGTAATGTATTCTAGTTCAGTATACATTGTTCCTTTGAGTTAGTTCAGTGTGTTAGTGTAGTGTCTCTGACTTTAATTTCACCTTCAAATTAAGTGCTAATCCTAGAGGTTCCCATACTTTTGCCACTCACAAATATGTGATATTGGATCATTTTCTTCAATAAATAAGTGACCAAGTATAATCTTTTGTCTCATTTTAACTGGGTTCTCTTTATCTACTTGTATTGATCTAATCTTAATCTGATGTAGCTCAGGACAAAATAGTCAAGGCAAATAATAAATTGTTGAGACTCTAAATCCAACTAATGGTTCAGACATTAATATTATTAACAAAAATACATTTTATTGAGAGCATCCTTAGTTTTACATACAGAAAACAGAAATAAATACAAACAGTTGCACAGTAATCACTCACATGCACTTGCACTCAATATACACAAAAAAAAAATACTGGAAAAACAACGGACATGTTTCAGAAGAACACGCAGGGTGATGCTTACTCAATGAAAACAAAGCCAAAATGAACAATGGATAAGTGGTGTGATGTTCCCTGCTGTCTAATCCAAACATCAGTGAGCTTTGGCAGGTGAAATTTAAGCACGTGGAGCAGATGGAGATTTGTACTAATGCTGGCGGATACTTTACTACTCAGTTAATTTAACAACAACCGTAATAAACTTACTCTTATAGCTTTTCTAGGTGTTCATACATGAACTTAAGAACCAAAGCTTAAAAACGTGACTTCCAGAATTACAAAGAATAAATAAAGTATTTGAGCTGGGTCCAGTAATCCTGTTTTATTTAGTTCAGGGTAACGCTCTCCTTTACTACACAGTGCAACAATGCGGTTTGAGGATCTCTTGAAGAGACAGTACACACATTACTGTTCATTACAATGGGTGAGCGACGAACGCATAGGTGGCGTCATATGGGCACGCCAATGAAAACCAGACGGATAAACAATAACTAATACAAAATTTTGCAGAAAATAGTCGACAATAACCGAATTGCACAATGTCCCAGGCAAACGATAACTGAGGACTGTAAAGGTAATATAGTGGAGCAGATAAGTGTAATTTTTGGGCAGAATCATTCAGTTTATCATACAAGCATGACACAAGTGTTATGTGTAGGTCACTTAATAAGAAAAAAGTGCTAGCCACGTGAAATTCCAATATGGCCACCAGTGCTGCTTAAACAAGCGAATTTCATCAGCAAAAAATATTCAGACGATGATATATTCATGAAATTAAGTATGAATTCGTTTAAATGGTCTCTTGGTATGATAAAAATATCAGCCATAAAAAATTCAATATGGTGGCCATTTTTTCAAGATGGCCGTCAGTGCAGCCATAAACCAATACAATAGAGGAACTATTTTTTTTTTTTTGTTTGGAGGTTTTTTGGTGGAAGTCAAGCAACTTTCATAGGAATACTCAAGAATTTAAAATCAGCATCAAATCTCTGCTGCCTCTTCTTCTAGATCAAGCTTATAGTGTTGCCACCATAAAGCATGTTATGAACAAGATAAAAGAGAGTGTGGCATTTCTTAACCCAGGACAATCCCCTGTTCTGACAGCTGATCAGCCACTTTATGCCCTGGCTAAGCAAATCTAGTGGCAGTGGCCAGATGAATATGGTAAGGACAAGTTTGTCATCCTGTTCGGCGGGCTGCATATTGAAATGACAGCACTAAAGTCTATTGTATCCCTGCTTGAAGAAAGTGAATGGACAAGCAGATGTTGCTTGTTCTGGCACAACAGACTAATTTCTGTCAGCTACCCATGTCACTAGAACACGCCAAGCCCACCAGATTACAGCATGCAGCTTATTTTATTATGAAGAAGGCTTACACTTCATATGTTGCAGTGCAGAGTGAAAGTGATAAACAAATAATAAGCTTTGATAAATGGTGTGATGCCCGTAACAGTCCACAGTTTCAGTTTTGGTCAATGGTTCTGAACATTTTCACACTAGTGCGATCATTTAGAGAGGGTAATTTCACACTATACCATGAATCATTGGCAGAGTTGAAACCACACTTCTTTGCAAACAATAATTATAATTATGCACGCTGGCTGCCTATCCATCTACAGAATATGATGCGCTTGGAGAGGCAACACCCAGACATTGCCAGATAATTTCACAAAGGAAATTTTGTTGTTTACAAGTCTGACAGAGAATTCTCGGCAATGGCTATTGACCAAGCAAATGAGCAAAATAATGCTGTCATCAAGGGGCATGGGGGAGCGATTGGTCTGACAGAGGATCCATCAGCTCTACGAAGGTGGATGGTTGCTGGACCAGAGGTGGGCTAGTTTGTGGCTGCATATGAATCTGAATACGGAAGTAAAGATGTAAAGGAAGCCAGTCATCATCATGAACAGACAGCTACTGCTCAGAAGTCATTCTATGAAAAGGTTCAGCGGCTTACAATGGTTATAGAAAAAATGGGCAATCGGTTTACAGATAAATCAGGAGAACTTCTCACACTTGACTCAAAGGACATTGCAGACCACTTATCAGCTCAGCTAATGGCAACACACCATGACAGAGGCAAGCAACAGTTAAAAGAGTTTATGGCTAACCTTGAAACTGACAGCAAGAATTTTTATCAGCCAATCAAGCGGAACAAGATGGGCTTCTTTAAAATTGGGTCAGAGTCGTCCACAAAATCTGAGACTGCATTACTCAAGGAGGACTGTCAGTTCTTTTCCCGCCTTTTCATCTCCTGCCAAACAAGAGGATGTGATCTACATGAGTTTTTTTGTCTTTCCCCCCTTCAGTAAGCAAACAGGATAAACTACATACATGTACAAAGTCGGATCTATTTGAAGTCTTGCAAGCTAAAGTGGCACTTCCAGAGTCTAAGCCTAAATCTGATGTTCTGATTGTAGATGGTACATCAATGGTGAATACCATAACACCAAAAACGCCCAAGGCATTTGCAGATTATGCCAAAAAAGACACTGTATCTAAAGTGGAGCAATACAGTAGCAACTGCAAGAGAACAGATATTGTCTTTGATGTATATTATCAAACTAGCCCAAAGTATAAACACAGGCTAAACGTGGAAAAGCAGTTAGGAGAAGAGTATCAGGCAAGAGTAAAACACCAGCAAACTGGAGGAGCTTTCTCAGAGAAAGTTCTAACAAAACAGAACTGTTCAATTTTCTGGCTGATGCAGAGGTTAACACAACTACAAGTAATTTAGTCATCGTGACAAGGGAGGGAAATGCATATATAAGTGCCAGTTTTACAAGTGTCAGTCTAAAGCATTTGGCTCCCTGCAATCAAGAGGAAGCTGATAAATGGATATTTTTACATGCCTGGCATGCAGCAAGAGAGGGACACGCATCCATCATGATTCAAGCTAATTACACAAATATTGTAGTAATAACCACTAGCCTCATGCCTTCACCATCTGCAATAGGGCTTGAGAAGATGTGGGTAGCTTTTGGAAAAGCAGAGCACACTCGATGGATCCCAATACAAGAACTTGTACTTGCTATAGGACAGGAGAGAACCAAAGGATTGCTGTTCTTCCATGCATTCACAGGATGTTATGAGGTATCAAGTTGTAACGGTAAAGGGAAAACGAGGGCATGGCAGACATGGAATGTAGTCAGATCTTCATGTATGACCGGTCAAGTACTACTGCCTCTGTTGATGAGGCCAGAATTAAGCTTTTTGCACGTAAGCAAAGGCCATGAGTTAATCCAACCAACACAAGGTGCTTTAAAGGAGCATGTGACACTAAATAAACATTAAATAAACAGCTCTGGTAAAAGAAGCTTCTTGTCAAGAGTAAAATAAATAATTTATACAATAACAACTTGCATTAACAATACAAGTGTATACGTTTTAAATCACCACCAAATCCTAGATTACTGCTTTAATAGAAAAGAATATATAATTTCCAAATTTAAACTTCCAAGCGGCTAGCTTTACCAGAGCAGTAAAAGGGTAGAGACTGTTTTGTTACTTTGCAAGCTGTATAAACACAGACACTTTAGTGAAGAAAAGAGCACATGAACAAGACCCACATCAGCAGAAATGACAATATTGTGATTTAGAAGAAACTTTTCATTGTGCATAAAAGTACTATATTTACATGATTCGTCAGATCATACCTAAGGACTTTTCAACCCTGTCAAGGAGTTATGCAAAATGGACACTCTCTTTTACACAATATGACAGTACATCTGGAACATGGACCTTATTCACTATGTGTACCTTTTTTTATTTTTGGAGACCTTCAATGTAGTAAGTTTAATTATCTTGTCGTAAAGGCCACAAATGGTGCGTAATGGGTTAATGTGTCTTTATTTGTTGTTTTGGGCATTATATTCAGATTTGCTATGGTCAAATAACGCCAAATAATCAATTAATATAAATAATTTACTCATAATAAAACCACATCCCAGCATATACTTAATTTCCTGGTGTCACCGAGCGGCCATCTTGGAAAATGGTGGTCTTTTTGAAATTTTAAGTGGCTAGCACTTTTTTCTTACAAACTAACCTACACTGAATACCCATGGCTGGATTACTGACCGGGCCAGTGGGGCCAGCGCCCAGGGGCCCTCGAGGTTAGGGGGCCCCGGGGGGGCCCTGGCCGAAAACTTTTTGCGATGCCTATCAACATTTATGGTACAATATATTTTTATTTCTGAGGGCCCTCCATTTTAAGGATCCTCTGACTATTAGGGATTTGACCCCAGGGCCTCTTGGGGGCCCTAGCCATGCTTTTGAGCCCCTTAGGAAAATGGATGAGGCGTTGTGGCACTGCTCTGACTTTGACTTCTGGCTATTAGGGGTCCTAGGAAAGAGGGGGGCATATTTTTAGAGGGCCCTGGTTATGAGAGCCCCTACCAGGGGGCCCTAGAAAAGAGCAGGGCATACCATTAGAGGGCCCTTGATCACGAGGGCCCCTGCTATGGGGCCCTTGACTTCCATAGAAGTCGTTTACCATGGCTCCTTGACTTTCTAGGGACCTACAAATTCAGGCCCTTACTTAATGTTTCTGAATTTGTATTGTTTCAAAATTATTATGTTCAATTTGTCTTAAGCGCAGAGACACAAATGAATTTAGCAATTTTGCAATTATTTAAATTGAAGACAAAATTGCTTGTCTGATGAATGCTATCTTTGACACCGATTATATTGAGTGAATTTGGCCAAGGGTGTGATTTCACTTATGTGAAAACAGCAAGCCATTTGACTAGTCTCATGTTTCCCCTTTAATAAACAACAGTAAAGAGACCAGTGGTCACTCTAGTTCTGAAGGAATGCATGAAAGGAAAAGTGCCTTTTCATACAACAGAACTGCAAGCTAATTTTACTGAGTAGCACAATTTTGGTTTGGTGACAGATGATGGAACAGCAAGTGGTTTTGTTATCTTTATTGATTTTAGTCTGTGGTTCGATAAAATACTTTCTTCTCGCACACCAAACAATTTGTTGACATTTTTGGTAGTATTTAATTGTAAATTTGGAGGCTCTGTGACCCCAAAATACTATTTTCTCTCCATGTCATGTCAGCTTGACATGTACAAATATGTTTACTATAAACTTGGTTTCTTCTCCTTCTGCTTTACTGCAGCTCCAGTGTTATAAATGTCTTTATTATTGTAATGCTCAGAACTGTAGCTGTCTTCATAGTTATTGCCTTATTTATGGGGAACACACATTTTTTCTTTCAGTTCAGTGTATTTTCAAATTTTGTCCCTTGTTGATAAAATGAATTTGGCATTGGTGTTAAATTATTATACCCAGTGGATACTGTGCTGATAACAATTGTGCCTGTGTTGTGTTTTTTATTTTAGAAGAAAAAAGACAAAATGACTCTATCAGGATTATAATTATAAATATAATCCTATCCTGTGTGTGTTCCGTCTCCATCCTAATAAACATCAGTGTGTGTGTGTACTGCTGTAGAGAGCGAGGTGAGAACTTATGTTGGCAATATGCTATTATCTTTAAATTTACAGTAACTTTGTGTATTTATTTTGTGTTATTTATTATATTTTTGGAAATTATTTCCTATTTTAGGGAAGTCTGTATCATCATGTACCTGCTGCATTAATACCACAGAATCCATTAAAAAGGTATGAAACCAGTGAGTGAGACACACTTAGAATGCAGACTGGTTGGCCATGACAAACACTAAACAGTAAGACAGATAATCACTCGTTATTACCAAAGTATGTATTAGAGCATCTCAAAACCACAACATGTCAAACCTTGAAGCAGAAGAACACATCAGCTGCCCCTCCTGTTAGATAAGAACAGGAAACTGAGGCTACAATTCACACAAACTTAACAAATCTGGAATAGAAGATTAGAAAAGCATCGCCTGATCTGATGAGTCACGATTTCTGCTGCTATATTCAGATGGTCGAGTCAGAATTTAACATGAACAACATGAAAGCATCGATCCATCCTGCTTTAGATTAACGATTCAGGCTCCTGGTTCTGTAATGATTTTTCTTCTCACACTTTGTTCTCCTTAATACCATCTGATCCTGGTTTAAACCACAGCCTACCTGAGTATTGTTTCTGAGCATGTGCACCCCTTTATGAGCACAGTGTAGCATCTTGTGATTTCTACTTCCAGCAGGATAACGGTTCCATATCCCAAAACTCAAACGATTTGTAACTGAACATGATAAAGAGGATCAGTGGAACTCAAACTCCTCCACACTCACCACATCTCAATCCAATAGAGAATAAACCTTTAAGATGTGCTGGAAGAGGACATTCACATCATGGATGTGCAGACGACAAATCTGCAGTGACTGTGTGATGCTATCATGTTATTATTCCAGATGTTATCTGGTGTAGAATTGCTGGATGTTCTCACTTTACTAAAACAGCTAAAAGATTCTGATTCCTGTCCAATTTTCTGTAGAAATATAAACTAAAATATCATCCCATTTTCAGACCTGTAATAAAAGTACATCATGAGATCCTAATTAAACAAACAAGATAAAAAATATTATACTTTATTTATTTATTTATTAAATATAAAACACATTAATAAATAAATAAATAATAAACATACTGAACATGTAGAACAAAATGTAGAACGGTTACACCCACTCAGACATTCATATAAAAATATAAAATAACTAAAGAAAATACCTAAATAAACACTGTTCAGAATGTAGGTTTGGCCAGACTTTTTTAATTGTTTGTTCCTCGGATGTTCCTACTTAAGAATCTACTGAGGAGGGAGGTAAAAAAATCAAAATAAATCTTTATTTTTCAGCACTTTTCAATTTCTCGAGGACTATGTGAAATCAATCCAAGCAAGGATGCAGAAATAAAACTAATTTTTAAATTAAAAATAAAATTTATTTAACCTACAATTAAATTACAGTGAATCTGGAAAAAAAATTAATGAACAGAACAAAACCGTTGGCTCTCCACCAGAGGGCGTAAAATGCTAAAAAAAAGAAAGTTTTTCTTTTTTTTTTTTTAACCATTGGTGCTGCTGCGGATCCGAGAAATACCACAAATTTATTTTAATTTTTTTTATTCTTCAAACATGATCGTCAGCAGGTCCGCGAAACAAGCAATCAAAAAAGTCTGGCGTAAAGTTTCAAACAATCATAAAGAAAAGTAACTTTATATAAAATTGATATAAAATAAAATATATGAAGGCACTTTTCTTTTTAATACTAAAGGAAGAGGTGAGTGTTTAGGTAACGATTAAATACCATAGATGAGACGTTCAGTGTAAGTTCATTCCAGTGTGGAGAAGAGACTTGATGCTCCTCCTTTAATCCTCCTTTAATCTTATCCAGTCGACCCAAACTCATAACTGGAAGGGTACGAGG
>JAVSBV010120337.1:0-19314 GCA_033117975.1 Parotocinclus spilosoma | reverse complement strand
GAAGAGTTTCTTCACGGATATTACATACTGTACACGTTCTTTGGTCCGATTAAGCGGAATTTTTGGTCCAAATAAGCGAATAAAATTACATGCATATAATGTATATCAGCATAAAGTTAAGTATTAGTGCCGTAAGACACCTTGCTTGGCGACTTGAAACATGAACTCTCAGGTCTGGGACTTGAACCTTCCAATTACTCAGCAGACTTAGTCTCTGAACTGTCATGTGGCCCTAAGGTTAAGCATAACAATTAAAAGTATTATTTATTAATTATATGCGCACATATATGAATATATATTGATGTTTCATAGGTCATGTCATTTAAATGATTTTACGACTGCTTTAATAGGTGGAACTTCATACCAGTTCTCCGCAGCCAGAGGAATTTCTACCACTTACTTAGTGGTCTTACTTGGTCACACAGAACTTGGAGGAATCACAGCTGATATCCAGCATGCCGAGCCGAACTGCAGAAGTTTTGAAGAAGAAAGGCCAACTGGATGTTTTTGTCAATATGAAGTTAAGAAACGTATGGAATGCTTATTATAACATATAAATATCAGACAATAGATTCTAAAAAACAGGCAGCTTTGTTAAAACCAAAACCACGACTGTAGACAAAAAACCTGTGTGACAAGCTGAAGAGTCTTAAAATAGGTATTAATATGAAAAATCTGTATCAAATCATAGAGTCTATGTATAGAAGATTAAAAGCTGTGTGACTTTATACAAATCACTGAATGCCAATGATTGTGACAAAAATATATAATTAACTAAAAATGAAAATTATAATGAATGTATAGCCATTTTGTTTTTTTACTTTTTCCACAGGTAAAGGTCATTCTGCAGATGACTGCATCTTTCTCAAAATAAAATAACGTATTTGTATGAAAAAACATTGTATTACTTATTAACATAATTTTGTCCTTTATATTTCTTTATTGATGGCTCAACAGCAAGAAAGAATAAACAAGACAATCCAGTATATTCGTTTCAAGTACATACAGTTATACAGGAGTCAAACAAACGTCTAAGGGAGACATAAACACAAACATAATTTTAACCACATCCAGTAACAGCTGTTACTGTAACTGTGCATAAAAATAAGCCTGTTAAACGCTACATATCAATTATGTAACACTTAAGTGGCAGTTACTCAGTCATGGATAAGAAATTTTAAAAAATAACACTAAAAAAATGCTCGTATTTAATCAATTTTGTTTATGCTATTATAACCCAAATAAGTGGTTATGGTACTGGGCAATGGACCAGAAGGGCCAGGGTTCAAATCCCACCTTGTGTTCGTGAGCAAGTCCCTTAAACCCCAATTGTTTTGATTGTAACAGTTGTAATTGCTAAGATTGTATCAGATGTAAGTCACTCTGGATATGGGAATCTGCTAATTGCCAAGATGTAGATGTGGGCCTGATGACGCCCCTGTCTGGAGCTGGGTTAAACTTTTATTTAGCAGATTAATGATACAGTGTTTGCAAGACAAAACTCACAAGCAAAGCCAGATTACAGACAAGAATTGAAAAGTTTCATTCCTGAGTTACTGACATAAACACTGCTGCAGTTTCCAATGTATCATTACAAAACCACATTAGATACTTTACAAGGACTCCATATTTTATGGTCCATTTCATGCTTTTGTCAGCTAGCAATACCAGTAGAAAGTGGAGCACAGTGGTGGCACTGGTAAAGCTGGTTTGTAATATTGGATTTAGTGAGGTTTCAAACAACGAATAGCCCAAAACTACTGTCCCTGTCTAGTTAAAAAATATGTATACAGACTCGAATTCAACAAGTGTATTAACCATAACAATATTTATGCGGTGTGACGTGGTTAAACAATATGTTGTGAACAAGATTTACTTGAATGTCTAGCCACTGTGGCAGACAAATAAACTCTGAGCATATGACAGAGAGAGTCTAGAGACAGAGGATCCAGTCTTCAAATCAATGACCTGGGTTTTGGATTAATGTCTGAAGTTGGCAGTAAAAACAGAATGCAAAAGATCTGAGTTCTGTGAGATTCTGCAACTTCTGCAAGAAGCGCTGCCATACAGAAGAAGCTCAGGTTACAAAATACAGAGGTCCCCAGTCTGTCTGTCCAATGAGGAAGTCTGAAAGTTCATAATGCAACAGAATTTCCAAAACAAGTCATATCACAACCTGCTGAACAATGATGCCCGTAGCTGATCCAGGACACTGTACTACAATCTTATTGTACATCTCACAACAATATATTCACTGTGGCATGGTCAACTTAAATATCACATTTATATCTTCAAACATAACATTTTGTGCAAATACTGTATACTCTTGCAACAACACTTTCTACAATAAAAGAACACATTTTGTGTATAATGTTCATGTATCATGTGTACAATTAGAACATAATGTACATTTTTGTGATGTAGCCAAATAAAAATAATTACTTTGATTTTAATGCAATTCTAAAGTCATTTTTAATGGCAGTAGAGGAGTGAAATAAATAGCTGAAAGCAATTGGTAGGCTACAAGTACTTCCAGTATAAAAGTAAAGCTTGGGGTGATATTAGGGTTAGGTAAGGGTAATGCAGGAATGTTATCATAGCATGGATTTTATTTTTTAAAATGGTAAACTGAAAATGCAACTACACTGCTTATAACATTTAGGGGATATTTCATTCGTTTATTTTTTATATTTGAAGTATCCCCTTTTTGTGAGCACTATAGTAACAAAACTGTTACATAGCTATTATACTACTTTGCAATACGTTGCACTACAGGCAATTAGTTTAATTAGTTTGCTGGTGATTGTAAAATGTATATAACTTTACCCATATGAACTGTTAAATTAGCAAAATGTCTCACCCTGTTGTCTTACCAATTAGAAAGGAAAGGTGTTATCACAGGGTGGGGACTTCCAGGGTAGCCTCAGAGATTTCTCTGCACTTTAGGATCAGGAGGATTCAACTGAGGTGGTCTGGGCACGTCATCAGTTGTTTCTGCCAGAGCAGTTCCAAACCCTAAGGCAAACCTAAGACCCGCTGGATAGATATCATCTCACAGTTGGCATGGGAGTGTCTAGGAATCACCCAGGCTGGGCTTGAATCAGTGGCCAAAGATAAAGATGATGACAATGAACCTCTCCATGAAATGTGGATACAGTAGATACTTACAGGATTTACAATTCATATCATTAGCAGGTCCTATAACATTTAGTTAATGCTTAATCATTTAATTCACACACCTTTTATACTTGATCCTAATCCAGTACGTGGAGGGCTGAGGAAACCAGGAGTACCTGAACAAAACCCATCCAGGAGAAATCATGCAAGCTGGGTAATAACACTAACCACTATAGCACAGTTCCAGCCTTTCACTTATTACAACCCCAAATCAGAAAAAGATCCCCTAATTTCTATGACCAGTATATACACACACTGGAGAATTGTAGTAAATGTGACTGCAAACAGGCAGAACATGAAAACATTTTTCACACACGTTCACATCCACCCCTATGCCAGTGTCATTTATAGCTGTTCCTCTCTGTCTAAACAGGAACTCGTAAAACGTGCAGTGAGGGAGATGGTGGATAGAGAAGGAAACAAAGAAGAGAGAGCCATAATTAAAGTGGTTACACATCCACTGATTGGATATCATTCACACACCCCTCTCTTTGCTGAACTATGTTTTATAGCACTGGTCTGGAGAATTAGAAACCATCAGTGATGCTTAGGAGCCAGTTAATGTAAAAATGATTCATCATTCATGTGGGATAAGCCTTCTCTTTCTTATTTTCTTTCTCACTCAAACACAATTACTATGACTTATCAGCTAAGATAAACATTACTGTAATTGCTAACTTCATAGCCTAGAACTGGTGGAAGTCCATCTAAAAGCTGATCTTGTTTTTATTTTTATTACATTTATTTTATGTTTTTGTATTTGTTATTTGGATGAAAACTTTGAATTCCTTGATTTGATCAGGAATGGTTTTGCTTGAGAGAGAGAGAGAGAGAGAGAGAGAGAGAGAGGGAGAGCTGTGGTTACTCTACCCACCACGGTGTGAGAGATATCAGCTATGATGTGCCATTGGTTCCTCAACAGTATACGTGAGGTCCAAGACATGAACGGTATCTCTGTAACAATTCTGCTTACATACAAAAGCAAACACAAACCCAGAAAGAGCAACACAACTAGAGATAAGACCTTTATCTTTAGCCCTTATCTTTGCTAGTAAATTATGTTTATCATTCCTCATGTATCAGCATCATTACCACTACTGGGATTAGCTGAGCACGTGTGGCTACTGATGTCCAGACCACATATCTAATTTGAGTTTTGGTTAACACGATATGTTGAATACCCCAGCAAGTAATGATTGGGGGGGGGGGCACTTCTAACCGTACTAGATCAAGGGCAGGTTTTTCCTATAGGAAGGTGGACATGTAGCATATCAAAGAAGACCATAATTATCTCAGAAAACAGATTTGCAATAACTCTTGTGATTCAAAAGTTATCAACAAAAAAAGTTCAAAACTTTAGTTGATGAAGATTCTGTTGTCTGAGGAACGCAGCTCCTGTATCGTAGTCGACACCAAGAACGACCAATTTCACACAACACTGTTACATTTATCATAGCTAAATATCCGCGAACTAGGACTGCGGACGACAAGTGGTGGACGACAATGGAAAAACTTGGTTTTGGTACGAAGTCCACAAAATGTGCACACACACACACACACACACACACACATATATATATGTATACGGATGACAACAAAAAACTTTGTTTGGTTGTTGGGATCAAATAAAACTTGATTTGAATTAATAGAATGATATATGGTATATGTAAGTGATTCACAGGAAAGGTCGGACAGTATATTTATTTGCCCCACAGGTAAAATGTATTTATTTATATTTATTTGACTCGGCCTTTAGGCATTCCTCAACATGCTCTCAATACACCAGACAGCACTACTAAATAGATCCAGGTGTGTATCCCATCCCACTTAGCAACGTCATAAACACGTCCCAAGTTGCCATTGCTTTCAAAAACATAAAATAATTATTGAAAAAAAATGTGAATAAAACTATGACAAAAAAACACAAACTAAATACAATCTTCAAACTAACCACTAAAAAAAATGACAAAATCTTAATGACGTTATGAACCGCTTTTCAATTACAGAAATACAACATCCGTTAGAAAAAAAAATCTTAATTCATGCCATTAGGATACACTGTATTCAATAATAAAAATAAACCAAGCCTCGCTCTGGCTACAATCTAGTGGACACATTTCTAGGAAACCCTAGCAATGTGTGGATGAGCAGTATCCTGCTGAAAAATGCCAATTGGAAGTTCTTCCATGGGAGGTAACACGTGGCCACAGGACGTCCTGCAAATATCACTGATCTGTTAGTGTCCCAGATCATCACAGTGTCGCTCCACAGCAAAGGCAGCAATGAAGCAAAGTGTTTACTTTGTTGTGTCACTACGCAGGACATACAGTACACATTGATTGTTCTACTGTATTTGTTTCACTTTTTAATGGCTGATAACCTTTTCAGATTTGTGGTCAGTTAAATGGGCCGCAAGTTGCCAAAGGTTGGGAACCTATGCTACATTCCTATGCTATGATTCACAGTCACAGTATTGAGGAAGCACCGTTGGTATTAATCCAACTCTCCTTGTCTTCCCTTTCTCTAAACCCTCCTCACCCTTTCCTCGCTCATTGTTTGCTAGGTTAGGATACATCTCTTCTGACCCCCCCTTGCTCTGACCTGTGCTCCCATGCCATATTTCACCCTGACACTTTAATCAGTTCAACCGAGCCCCATCTGAACTCTCCCTCTATCTCCTCCACTGTGTGTCACTCCTCACTTCATAAATCAAATGGCATCACCTTGTATTCTCCCGCATTTTGAACGTAATCCAAGCTATTTTGTTCAGTGTTTAATAGAAATGTTTAACGTATACAATTTTGGTTTTTTAGTTTGACATGACGGGGCTCACACGAAGCATGTTTAGCTAAATTTATAATTACACCTCAGATAAGGTAGGAAATTCGATATAACCATCTCTTGACACAATGTCATTTTCTGAAAAAAAAAAATGTTTCTTGAGTTATGAGAGAACTGCCATTTTTAGTTTTTGGCTTGTATCTCATAGGCCCATTAAACATGGGCAAACTAGAGGCCTGTGAGACAACAAGGATAAGATTGATCTCTTGCCTGACAGACTAGGAGTTGTAAATCTGCAAGTGGAAGAGCAAAGCTAACAGTCACTCTACAGTGAGCGTTACCCAGCATGAGGCCACCTGCTGCCTTACCCTTCCGTCCTTCCAGTGGAACAAACCGGCCTTTCACTGCTGTTGGAGAAAATTTAATTTACCAGACTGGCTGAGAATGCATACTCAGGTTCACTCTGGAGCAAGTGCTGATTACCAGAGAAGGAAGGGCTGCCAGAATAAACACATTTACAATAGCACTGCAGAACCTGAAATGTGAAAGGTAAGAGTCGTTAGCGCTGGGGTAACAGTATGGCAATGAATATGCAAACAGATAACCCACCGGCTCTTCAGAGACAGTGTGACTGATATGTTTACACACCAAGAGCATCTATGTGTGTGTAAACAGTGAACAGTGACTTGCTGGGTCTTTGTTAATGATACATTTCTTTGTGCTCAGATAACATCCAGCAGCCTACAGTGGTGCCTGAACGTTTTTGCACCAAATCACACAAGTCCTAAAGGTAGAAAAA
This sequence comes from Parotocinclus spilosoma, assembly GCA_033117975.1. Taxonomy (NCBI): domain Eukaryota; kingdom Metazoa; phylum Chordata; class Actinopteri; order Siluriformes; family Loricariidae; genus Parotocinclus; species Parotocinclus spilosoma. The sequence continues at coordinate 12,557 of JAVSBV010120337.1, read as the reverse complement.
AGAACCACATTGAACCATAAAACCAAAATATTATTAGAATTAGTCATTTATTGACTAAGGGAATTATCAAAAAAACCTTTGTTAACAGTAACTAACTGCAATGAAATTTTTTCAGTAAACGTGATCAACATCAGCATGGAAACATTCTAGCCATGCCTCCATACAGAACAGCTTCAACTCTCCGAGATGAGGCGTTCCTCATATGATCTGTTCACTTCAGGCCCATTTAAATTATATTAAACACCAATACTCTGACTTGGCCATTCCAATATATAAACTTCATTAATAGTCTTCCTTTGGTGGAACAGCGTGTGTGCTCAGGGCCATTGTTTTGTGCATGATGCACATTCTCTTGAATTCAGAGACAGTTATTCTGACATTTTCCTTTAGAATTTGCCATCCTGGCCCAGACGCACCAAAACAGGCCCATATCATGATAATACCACCATGTTTCACAAATAGGATAGGGTTAGAGTTCTTATGATGAAATGCAGTGTTTCAATGGTTTCAATCGTCTTCAAAATGTTTTGGAAAAGCCTTCCGGCTTGATCACTTGATCTTTTGCAAATTGCATATGGACTACAGTGTTCTTGTGGAATAGCAGTGGCTTTCTCATTGCAAATGTACCTGAATCTTTTATGGATTGTTTTACGGTATAACCTTTCACAACTGGACGATTGTCCATGCATCACTCTTTTTTTGACAGCAGGCTAAATACACCCACAAATGATTGTCATATCCCCTTGAAATTTACGTTTTAGGTTCATAAACTTTCCCCCCTTGTGCAAATGTAATACTGAATCATTGGCCTCAATACATAAATGACTCAGCTGTTTAATTATTGTCGTTTTATACACTTAGGACTTGTGTGAACATTATATTTTGGTTGTATTTATGCAGGAATATAGTAAATAAAAAAAGGAATATAGAGAATTAAAAATGCACCTTTCAAGCACCCTGTATATATGATTACCAGGACAAAAGATCTTCATAAAACAAATAGCCAAAAGAACACTATACGCATTTCATTGAGCCTTATGACTCAATTTAGGGGCTGGTACCACCGTCCTGTGTTATAGAATGATTCATTGTAATGTGCCATTTCAAGCCTCCAGGGTAATTGCTCTTTGCCCCCTAACCACTTTTTAATGATCAAGTGGCAGCAGGGTCTCTGTGGCAACCACTTAGGGTCTTATCTGGTCCACCAGGGCTATGCCTGAAAGGAAATGTTGTATATGTCACCTGGCATGCCTGTTTTGTGACCTTAATGCATAGAGCTGTGCATGTGATGATGTACGTAATGAGGATGTGGTTAATCAGTGCTTCATGTGGATGTTATGCCTAGGGACTTTTTTAATACATTGCATTTATATTTATTCACTATATCCATAGACTGTCACAATAAAATGTAAATACAGAAATAGATCCACTTGAATGTTTTTGCTTATGTCTACTGGCAGCCACGTCTGTCTACTTGTAACTGTAAAACTAGGTCAGTGAGGAGCATAAATTGAGTTGAGGTAACACATCCATATATTGTACGTGTGCTTCCTTAATAATAATAGCAACAATTCCAATGTTGTTTGACCACATTCACCTGTCTGAATGAAAGGGCATGTTGAAATGGTGTGTGGGATTAACAGTCGAGTTTACATTTCACATTTAGAACACACAGCTGCCTGGCTCTGACACTGGGGGTGGGGTGTACTTTGTGTGTATATATGTATTCAAGAGGAAGAGATCGAGTTGCAGTTTGCAGCTGTTCCCTATGAATGTTCCAAGCGATATGATCAGAACTGCAACCAGTATTACCAGGCTGGAGTTCAGTTTGATGTAGTGAGCATACTAGTAAATGGTGAAAAAGTGAGTACAGTGTGTATATCAGGGGTGTGGAAACTGACCTGCAAATGGCTAGTGTGGCTGCTGGTTTACATTCCATCCAAGCAGCTGCTATATCTGTTTCCACCTTCAGTCAATTAGCCTCAGTCTTGAAACAGCTTATTAATCGTATCAGGTGTGGCTGCTGTTTGGTTGTAATACATACCTGCAGCCATGGCCATCTGTGCAAGAAGCATGCACACACTTACACTCATCACTCATACACTCACTTTATTAGATACACCTGTTCAACTGCTATTTAAAGCAAATTTCTAATTTGTCAATCAAATGGCAGCAACTCAATGCATGTAGACACGGTCATGGCAACCTGCTGAAGTTTATACCAGGCATCAGAATGGTGATTTAGAGAAAGGTCATTTGAATGTGGCATGGTTATATGTGTTAGACAGGTTGTTCTGTGTACAGTGTTCCCGAAGTAGGGACGCTCTATTTCTTTAAGTATTTATACACTATTTTAGCCGTAAAACTTGCAGAACGTTTGGGTGGCATCGTAGGGCTTGAATGAATTCAGTCTATGATGAAGATTTCACAAACAGCGAACACAACACCGCAGACAAAGACTTGTCATGTCGGCAATTAGTGACTCAGGTGGGCAATGCTCTAGCCTTACTTCTCGTTTTTGGTGAGTATTCATCTGGTGAGTAAATACACTATTGTAGTGTTTTTAACTGTTGAGTAATCAAGCAACACGCTGAAGTAATGGAACGTTCTCTTTACTTAACGCTTCATACATCACTCTCATATCACACATGCTCCGTCCGTACCGAGCTTACAGCACCAAAATATCCTACACATTGTGTAGACACAACAGCTATTCACTGTAAATCATAATATTTTATGATTTATAACATTCCTTTATTGTTCAAATTAATATTTTCAAAATATAATTTTATAAATTGTGATTTTTTCAATATAAAATTTCCGCAAAAACCCAGGAAACAGCAAAAATCTGCGATATATATTTTTTTCCATTAGTATTTTTTGAAAACCCGCGTTGCACCGAGTCCAAAGTGGCGAGGGAACACTGCACCCCATGACCCAAGAGTATATTTGCCTCAGGCAAGAAGCTCGACTGGTCATGGCTTGATCTTTCTGCAGGGAAGTGATCCAAAACTTACTTTATGTCCATATACACACACAAATGGTTAAATGACAACAGAATAAAGCTTTTGATCACTGCCAAGGAGCTGCAGTAAAGTTTGGCTGGTATGGTGGCAGGTTTATGTCAGTCCACCGTGCAGCGTTTCTTGCACAAACACGAATGCAAAAGACATCAGATGAACAATCAGTATATGAATTTTGCAACACAGCCCTTAAAGACAGAATGTTTAGAAAAACAGAAGCATTTGAAAGAAAGAAGGCCTTGCCAACTACTAAGTATGGGAGTGGTTCCATGATAATTTGGGGTTGTGTGGCAGCCAGTGGCATTACAAAATTTGTGTGGACAGAATGATTTCCACTAAGTACCCTACACAGTCAAAAGTTTGTGCACACCTAGAAATTACATGAAAACCATAGGTATTAGTATAAAGTCGGTTCCACTTTGCTGCAGCAATAAGGTTCACTCTTCCGGGAAGTGTTTCCACTAGACTTAGATCATGATTGTAGATTGTAGGGTTGGGTGCTGATGTTGCATGGTCAAACCATAGTTTCTACCATGGCATCCTAATTCATCTCAATGGTGTCTGTTGAAATTAAGTTGGCAAACCACTTCTTTAGGAATTATGTTTTAGGAGGGCAGGGCAGAAGAACATACTGAATGAAGGAAATGAAAGAATGTTAAAGTGTAATGGTAAAATCTACTGAACTGCCACTGTTGGAGATTATATATGTTTCATATGAGGACACTGTCAGTAGTCAGTGTGGCTAAAACAAAAGATCACATATTCAAACGGGTGTCACAGTCGGTCAAAAAACTTAACCCGGAAAGAGGTGGTTACTTCAAGAGAATGATCCAAACAAGAAAGTATAGAAAGAAAGTATAGGGTGATGGTAATCGATATTACTACTGGAAAATCTCCCGGTAAAGCCTTAAACATTTTGTTTTTACAGTAGGATAAATTCAGCAACTTAACAGTAATTGTGCCAACGTCTGTTCAGAGAAAATTTGAATTACCACTGCACCTTTCAACCCCTAATTTCAAATCATTTGTTAATAACATCTTTCGCTGGCCCACAGCTAATGGCTAATGTCCAAACCAAGGACCATATACGAGCTAAAAAAGGTAAGTAATATATAGAACTCCTCAAGAGCTCATACATTCATGATCAAATTCAACAGCTTTTCAGCCAAGAAAACCACAATGCAGGTGCCTTTCATGCTTTATTAAGCTCAAATAGTTTCCAGAGCTGAGGACAATTTGTATCTGAAAATAGGTACTTTGACCCCAATATCTCAAATGTGTAACAGGTTGTGAAAACATGGGAGAAAGGAGTTTTATATTCTGTTCATTGAGAAAGAACTGTTTGTGATTGACTGTGATGTGTTTTCACATGTGTTGTACGTTACTCCCTCCATCAAACATCACCACTGCTGATAGGGTAGAGAGATAGGAGGGACTAATCCGGGGCAAGTCTACAACTGGCATAAGAAACACAACAGCAAAGGAAAACATGTAGACTGCACAGTGTTTAGCACAAAGCTTTTATCTTTTATTACTGAAGACTAATCTGTAACTTAGCTCTTGTGTGTTGTGATGTGGTCTTTTCCTTTTAGCCTGAAGTATGTTGTGATGTCATATCTATAAAAGTATAATTTTACATAACAGCAGGATAATTTCATGTTATCTCTTGCAATCTCAAATTATGTTTCTGTAATTTAGACCTGCACCTGGTCACCTTATGGCTTTTCATCTCAATTTTAAGCACGTAGACTTATGCTTGATCGAATTACTCTTGATGATTTGTGGATTAACTCGCAACACTTGGCAACCAGGCTACTTAGAGTGACTTTTAATTACTTTAAATACACCTAGACATCAGTGGGTATGACTATTTCAACACATATATAGAAATTCATCAAACTTGTTTAAATAGTCACAGTCTTATAACATAAAATTAAAGCCCATTAGCCCAGGTTTATTTACACATTTTGCCTTAAAATGAAAAGGACACATTTCTGAAACTGATTAAACTGAAAGACAAGAGTAACAATATTGAATACTTGATTGGTCCCCTGCTGGCAAAGTGGCTCACAACAAGAACGGTCATGGTCAGGGTCTTTTCATCTGCATATCCTCTACATGTGTATGTAAGTTTAGTCCAGGTACTTCAGTGACCTCCCACAGTCCAAAGACATGTGCATTTGGAAGGCACAGGTTTTCCTGTGACCCTGATTAGGATTAAGCAGTAATGAAAATAAATAAATGAATGTGGATTATTCCCTTGATTTACTACTGTACTTTATAGAGAAACCTTTATTTAAACTTTAACACTTTTGCATAACACACAAACATAGCATAACACAAATTTTGCATAACAAGATTGGGGAATATTTACCAATTACCTTTGTTCATGTTCAGACAAACTTATTTTGTGGGGCAATGGACTGCTCTCATCAAGTTTCTATGGCATTATGATCAGAACTCTTACTTGTCCACTCAAGAACAGTTACCTTCCCATCCTTAAGCCACTGCATATATTGCTCACAAAAATTAAGGGATATTCCATTAGTTTCCATTACTTTTTGAGAGCAGTGTAGTTCCAGCTTATTATAATTGTTGCAGACATGCAGATGTGTATTTTCCATTTATGATCATTGGCAGTGCCATCACTGAAATTTACACTAAAGACCTCAGTGCGTTCTAGCATGGCAGTGTCATTGCATGTGACTTATCTAATAGGTCAGTTCACCAAGCTTCTGCCCTGCTAAAACAACAACTCTCAACAGCTGTAATAGCTGTTATTGTGAAATGAAAATGACTAGGAGCAGCAACAGCTTAGGTGTGATGTGGTAGGTCATACACGCTCCTAAATCCTCAGCACATTTACAGTGAAGGTGTGTGACGTCTTATTATCCAACCTCATTAACGGCCTCCATCATGATTCAAAATGTAGGGGTAATACTAGAGCTGTCAAAGTAAACATAGCAATAATTATTTAATGTGATATGTTAATTCCGTTAATCAGTTTAGCCCTGATAAGCATTCATAGCTTTGAACTGAAACTTCTTCAACTATTTGATATCCTGCATTTTACATTTAATATAAAGGACTACTAATTTATATGGAATTGAGATAGTAATGGTGGTAAACTAATTTAAAGAGTCCCTTGTGTTCTTTGTTCTTGTTTGTGTGACAGACGATTTCTTTTGCATAATCACACCACACATATGTCATATGGCACAGAATCTAAAATGCTGCACGTCATACCTTTTAAAATAATATTTAGCATAAAGTAATATTGTGAAACTTAGGACACCTTCACAGAAATCTGTCAGTGAAGTTGCATGGAAATGTTTTTACAAGATGCAATATAAATTAGTAATAAATGCATTCTGTTTACCTTTATAGCAATCGCTTATGACTCTGTAGCACTGTTTTTATGAACAAACAACTATTTATTTAAGGTCGATTAGGAGCAAATTAAAATCTGATTATACTATGCTATACAATACAGGTACTCCCCAATTTATGATGGGGAAATGTTTTGAGAAATGCTCTGCTTACAAAAATTAGAAGAGATTTCATTATGGGACTTTCATTCTGAAATATCTCCTAATTTTTCTCCTAATCTCCTAATCACAGCCTAAATTAAGTACTTGTATTTTAGAGCCCTAGAAAATACTTTACCCAAAAAATGAAGCACGTGAAAACACCATGTTCATATTAAACCTGTTGGTTTCAGACTGAGATGGGGGCAGTGGTGGTACAGTGGTAAAGGTTCTGTAATACTAGTTAGAAGGCTGTAAATACAAATGCTGGCTCTGCCAAGCTCTTAATGTTGATATATTGGGAAAAACCATTAACTTTAAGTCACTCTACATGAAAGTACCTTATAAAAAGATACCAGTGTTTTCAGAATTCACATATGGATGTGTTGGGGAGGGGTCCACATACCTTGGGTCACGCAGTGTATTTGTTGGACATTTTCACAAAATCCATGAGTCTAAACATTGAGAACTGCATTCAAATACATTTTTTTTTGCTTTTCATCTGGAATGCTTATGCAAACAATGTACTAAGAGTGTGCATGTTTGCTGTCTCGTCCATGCTATCTCCATGATCAGTTTGTTAACAGTATGTTTATAATTTGTACATGTGTGAGGAGAAACCCTAGCCTGCTCCAGCAGTTGACCCAAGTACTAATTGAGAGTCCAGCATGCTTGTTCTCACAGTGCAGTGTGTGTTAGGAAGTGGGGGTCACAGGGCCACCCTGACACACTGTCCCCTCCAGTGTGAACATAAACATTTTAGAAGGGCTTTGGACCAAATCATCAGCTCTAAAGAAAGCAATGAGGACAGACAAAGATTTGTCTATGTTCCAGCAGGGTTTCACAAGCCAGTAAAACTCGGCTCCACTCAGATTTTAGTCATTTGGGGTATTTGTGACAAAAAAACGATATTTTAAAAAGGCAAAAAAGCTTTTAAAACAGTTCAGCAATGCTTTTTGGAACCTAAATAATTCACCTAACAAATTATTACATTCACATTGCAGGCAAAAGTGACCCAAATCCAAATTACTGCTCATGTCTGAATTTTTGATACGTTGTTTGTATTTAATGTGGCCTGTATCCAGTGGTAACTGACCTGCCTACACGTGCAGAACAATATTGAGCCACCCGACACACCCACTCATAAGTAAATAAATAAAATGCAGCATAAGTGAAAGTGGGGTAAAATAAGCCAGGGGGTAAGCTGACCCATCCATTGTATCTGGAATTCTGTGCAAATTTTTGTCAAGTTACCATGTATTTACAAAGTGTAAATCATTTCTATCTTCTTAGTGAATTAGAGAAGCAAATGGGAAGTCCTTTTGTAAACTATTCTTTGCTGGTCAGTATTTTTGTTACATGCTAGGTATAATCATTGGTATACCTAAGCAAATTTCTCTAGGTTTCAAATTTTAGATCAGAAATGCTTGAGGTTTCCTGAAGTACAAAAAGTGGGTGTTAAATAGCTATCCTATGAAAGAACTGCTGGACAATCTGATCCTGTCCTTGCCCCATCGCTGTCAGTGTGTTTTGGCAGATTTGGGTGGCCATACACTCTACTGGACAGTCAATGTGGGGCACTCTCGTCCAGTTAAACATGATTCTGTTCACATTTACGGCAATTTTTGGTTAAGGGACTTGCTCAGGGACCCAACTGTGCTTGGCAGAGGTGGGATTTGAACCCTGGACCTTCTGATCCATAGTCCAGTATCATACCCACTAGGCCACCACAGTCCCACAAATACATTCATCTCATGAATGTAATGTACCCCATAATGTCACTTGCTACTAAATAACGATTATTGAGTTTGCATCTCATTTGGGTAAACAAACAACTTTCTTTGACTTTTCATGAAATGACATAAAATTAAATGTTTTTTTTTATCACTTCATATTCATTTTGAAATACCCCCTAATTTTTTGTGAGCAGTGTTCTCCGGTTATTTAATTGTTGTGACTTTTGCGAAACAAACTGTTTTATTGGTGTCCGTAAACGTCACGTACATTCTGATCTTACTGTTCAGAATAAGGACACTTTGCCTAAACTAACAATGCAGGTAAAATTTAACAATGCAAGTGAATTTACTTATCAAAACACCTTTTTTGATGGGTTGTTCACATTTTTATTTAAATACACCCTGTATTCAACACTAGCCAGAACAGGTCATGATCTTGATGTGACCTGCATGTGTGCAGAACCTCAAAAAGCAAATAAACAAAATGGAGAGTATGGTAGCCCACATATCTAAAAAGTGAGTTGTGGTTGGATTGTACCGGGTAGTAATGGCAGCAAGTTACCACATGCCGACTAATTTATGTGGCACTACCATGTCCTCAGTTTGCTTGATTGTTTGTGATGTTTAAATGATGGTTAAGTTGCAGAAATTCCAATCTGGCAGTTCAGAGTAAGGTCACATTGCTACATCTCAGATGTACTGTATTTTGGATTCCAGTACCACCTATGAAAATGTTTATATGACCTTTCTGGGGAATACAATTACAAAATTAGGGCGATATTTAATTAGGGGATATTTGATTTTGAAATATCCTCTTATTTTTGTGAGCATGTTTTGTATTTTATTAGTATTTTATGAATGAGTAATCATTAATCAATGAGCATAATACATCATTAGTCATCATCACTATGCATGAAGCGAGTATATGTTATGCATTCTGTCATGCAGAAGCAATATAGAAATTTGTGTAATAATTAAGATAGAAAATGAATGTTAAATATTAACATGTTAAAGCATTTTGTCTTCATGAGCTCATGATGTATAGTATGTGTCATCTGCAAATAAAGTGTTACCTCTATATTTATCATATTCATATGGGACACAGTTTTCTTTCATTCCAGTGTGAAAGGCAAAAAAAATATATTCAGACAGACTTTTAAAAATAATCACAGCTGCATTTATATATATAGCACTGAAAGTCGATGCGTATCTGCTATGTGGATTTATGACTTATGAATTATGACCGTTCAAATCATAATTCATGCGACCTTTGCAACAGAAGCAACAAGGAATCACCAGATTCCAGAATGGGAATCACCACCTTCAAAATCCATGCAAAACATCCCTGAGCTAATCTCATTTGAGGAGCTTGATGTAGTTGGGCATGAGACAAATATGAACTGTGTTAATGCTGGAGTAGCTGCACATTTGCTATAGATTATTACCTAGATATCATTGAATCATTAAACTTAGCTCCCGAATATTTGACACCCATGGTAATATAACAGGTTGTAAACGTTGTGTGACGTACTCAGGACACCTACCCATTTTATTCTGAACTGTGCACTTCACAACTGTGTCTTGTGTGCTATGGTCAGCAAAGGACACAAATCATGTACTGTAGTTAAAGTAGGAATACCCAAGATAAAATCCTTCCTTCAGAGCAGCACTTGAATAAAAGTACAAACGTATTTGCTTTTATATGTACTACTATAAGTAGCACACTTTCAAGTACAGTATCATTTTATAACAAGACCATTGCTTACTTAATTTAAGGAAAATAGACTACCGTTCCTTTCCTATTTTCTTCTTTTTAATTTTGTATGATGGAAAATAAATCTAAATGTGGTCTCGGTCTCGGCCACTACAAGTCTTGATCTTGACTACAACAGTAGTATTAATTAAGTTAAGTTACACTGTACTGTGTGTTTATTCTGTCAGGTTACACTGTACTGTGTGTTTATTCTGTTAGGTTACACTGTACTGTGTGTTTATTCTGTTAGGTTACACTGTTCTGTGTGTTTATTCTGTTAGGTTACACTGTACTGTGTGTTTATTCTGTTAGGTTACACTGTACTGTGTGTTAATTCTGTTGTGTTACACTGTTCTGTGTGTTTATTATGTTAGGTTACACTGTTCTGTGTGTTTATTCTGTTGTGTTACACTGTTCTGTGTGTTTATTATGTTAGGTTACACTGTTCTGTGTGTTTATTATGTTAGGTTACACTTTTCTGCCTGTTTATTCTGTTGGGTTACACTGTACTGTGTTGCACTCATTTGTTGTATGTTGCATTACTGTCTTTAAGGAACAACAATTATCTCACTGTGGTTTACATGACAGTGATGACCTCATAACAGTAAAAATGTATATTTCAACACAAGCTAGTAGTCTCCACCAACCATGAACCCTTCACTCCTCAATGCATGTTCAGCTTTTTAATGGTGTTGAGCAGAGTGTTTTTTGTTACGCATGTCTCCGAGGAAACGTGTGCCTAATCTCACGCTCAGTTGGTAGCTGACATTTGATAGTATGGTAGCTGACTACCACAAACTTAAAAAGCATTGTAAAAAGATTCAAATGATTGTTCCATGCTAGTCCATCCTGGTGACACTAAAGCTGAAATTAACAACAGACAGTAGATATAATAGAAACTTTTTACATTGCAAATGATAAATGTATCTTCTATTTGTACTTCTATCTCATAATGGGATGTAAAAAACTTCTATATTTATGTCATTTTTCTATTTATTTCAAATATATATTTTATACACCCGCACAGCCATGTGAATAAAGCATCTAGTGTATTTGAAGATGAAAAAGCCCAATACACATTCATAAGCTCTTTCTAATAAATCCACTGCTTTTCTCTATATAGTAACAAAAATTGCATTGATGTACATTTAATGGTTTCTTTCTGTTTGTCAAGTTTATTTATCCATAAGCTCCACTGCTTTCGACCACATCCTTTGGCTTAAGTTACAAATCACCTCACTTCCTTTACTTTGACTTACAGAGAGCTGTGTGATTGACCTGCCTCAAACCTCCTGGAGTAGCTGTTGATGTAGTGGATAGACACAGACTTAAACACCTCTCTGATTCGGCTGTGTATTTGTTCAGTAGTTAAACTGAATGTTTTCACCTCTGAGAGAAGCTTATTAAAATGAGTGAAGAGTCATTTTGAATGGCTGGTTGCAGTTAAGGCTAAATTAGAGTTTTGGAAAAACTTACAGCAGATCTGAGGTGAATAGGAAATGACATATGCTAAAGCTGAGCAAAAGAAACACAAAGTGCCATCATAAGTTACACATGATGAGGCTGAGCTTCACTGGTTAAAGGAAAAAAATAATTTCTTGGAAGATGTTACATTGCTGAGTGCAATGGCTGCAGTTTTGGGCTCATGTAGAAATCTAAAAATTAGAAGATGGTTCAACATCTCTATCTCTCATATATATTTGAGTTTTGTGGCATTTCAAGTTATTCTGCCAGACATAGCCATCAGAAGATGGTTCACTCTGTCACAAAGCTATGGACATGGTCAGCAACAATACTCTATACAAGTCTGTGGTTTTAAAACGTTGATCATTTCATACTGAGATGCCAAAAGTGTGGCAAAAGCATCCCTCCCCACCAACCAATTATACTACCAACATAAAACACTGATACAAGTAAGGATGTATACATGCTTTTTGTTTTCATCAGATAGGGCAACATTTTTGCAATCTTCAATTTTGGTGAGCTCATGTGACCTGCAGCCTCAATTGTCTGTTCATAGCTGCCAGGATGGCACCCAGTGTGGTCTTTTGCTGCTGTAGATCATCTGATTCAAGGTTGAAACGTTTTACCGGCTTGAACCACTATGGCCATTCTCCTTTAACCTCTGGCATCAACAAGGCATTTTTACCCAGAGAACTGCCACTCACTGGATTTTTTTGACTATTCTCTGTGAACCCTAGAGATGTCTGTGTTTGAAAATCCAAGTAGATCTGCAGTTTCTGAAAGACTCAGACCAGCCCGCCTGGCACCAATAACCATGTCATGTTTAAAATCACTTAAGTCAAGTTTCTTCCCTCATTTTGGTGCTCAGTTTAAACTTCAACCAGTAATTTTGACCACGGCTGCATGCCTAAATGCACGGTATAACTGAAACGTAATTATTTAGAGTAGGAGTATCTAATGAAGTGGCCAGTGAGTGAGTGTGTGCATGTGTGTGTGTGTGTGTGTGTGTGTGTGTGTGTGTGTGTGTGTGTGTGTGTGTGTGTGTGTGTGTGTG
>JAVSBV010120320.1:0-19316 GCA_033117975.1 Parotocinclus spilosoma | reverse complement strand
GTCTCCTGATGTCCAACCGATGGAGGGAGTTCCTGCACTCAGGTGGGACCTGCCTCCGGTGTTGAAGACAATCAGAGAGACGCCGAGCCGGAAGAACATCTAAGTGCGTGGTGTTGGAACCAGCACCAGAATAAATGGTCAAGTATAATCTTTTTTGTCTCATTTGCTTAACTGGGTTCTCTTTATCTACTTTTAGAAAATCTGGTAATGGTTTAGGTCATATTTATGCAGAAATACAGAAAAGTCTAAAGGGTTTACAAACTTTCGAGCACCAGTGTGGCAGGGTGACATTGCTCATTGCTCAAAAGCACAGGGTGTTTGGTTCGCCAGTGGTTGGATCTGCCAATTATGGTGCTTTACACACAGGGCCCACTACAGGACAGGAGGCCCTAAGGTTACCCTCATGAAGTCCGTTTCTGATTGTTTGGTCAGATACATTAACACCAGTGGCCTGCCAGAGGTCATGTCTGTTACCTGCATATGCCCCAAGCCAAAATGCACCCAAAACGTCTGTTTAAATAATCTCATTAGGATAAACACAGATAGCTTTTGTAGAAATAATAATCTTAAGCTAGGATTATTTAGCAGTAGATCACTTACTCACGGGTTCTAGTAAATCTGTAAATAAACTTCAACTAGTGCAAAATGCAGCAGCTCGAGTTCTAACTAGAAGTAGAAAATTTGATCATATCAGTCCTGTTCTGTCTATGCTGCTATAGTTAGTGCAGCCGGAGTTTTTATGCTGCACATGGCATCAGTGATTGACAATAGACTCTGTGCTCCTCATCCATAAGTAACTACATTTTCTCTTTTCTCTCCGAAGAGATGTTCAGAGATCCAGAACCACACACTTAGATGTTCCTCCCCATAGCTTAGAGGTCTTTCCACCTCAGCATAAACTCTACTGGTCTTCATCAACAATAACCAGTCCCACCAGAATGCAGTAACTCCCTCCATCACTTAGTCACTAAGAGACGATGTGCCTGAGGACTGATTTTAAAATATATTTTGTTACTTATTGTATTACTAATTGAAATATTATTATTTACTTAATTGTACTATTACTTTAACATACTTTTAAGTATATACTTAATTAACATCTAGGCCACCCATGGAGGACTGGTCCCATTTTGGTCCTCCCAATGTTTCTTCCTTCTACTTTCAGGGAGTTTTTCCTCGTCACTATCGCCCTTAATCAATTTGGGATTGATCTTTTATGATAATGTAATATTGCAAAGCTGCTTTGAGACAATGCTCCATTGTAAAAAGCGCTATATAACTTAATTTGACTTGGCATCATTTTTACAGTGTTCATCCTTTGCTTCCTTGCACTTTGTATGGCCTTGTCCTGTCTCATGGAATCTTCTACATGGACATAAAACTGTGCTGAGACTTTCCAAGGCTTCCGGTAATGGCTAATATTACTTGAACTACCTATGTAACTGCCATCTTGAAAGCTGCCATATTATATCAAGGGCAAGTTTTCGTGTTAGTGGACTTTTCACAAAGGCATTGACTTTTACTTTTATTTAATTGCAGACAGTTTGAACCCAAGTTCATGTTTTTTTTGTAGTCAAATCAATATCATTTGTTAATAAACATCTATTTCTGCATTGGCAATTTAGGCCTATTAATGCCATAAATACTAAACAATGATGTGAAGTTTGGCATGCCAATCATGATTTAATACAAAAGCAAAAAAGGCTGAGACTTGGAAGAGTCTTGCAAAAAGTTCCAGAGGATCTCAGGCTGTCAACAATTGTGTAAAATCATTTAAAGTATTACTGAACTGTTCAACTGTTTTCAACTTGTTGAATGCAACAATGGAGGTTTATTTAAAAAAAATTAGGTTGACTAGATAAATATAAAATATTTTGGGTTGATACTGTCTGCAAGGAAATTAAAGTAAATGTAAACCATCCCAACTTATTCTGATATAGAATTGTATTACAATTATTCAGAGAATCCTAGAACACAGAGGTTATATTTACTTTTGAAACTTTTTTGATTTAGATTTCTTTGGGAAGTGAACTTTGTTTACAGGGTTTAACTAAAAGAACTTTCTCTTATTCATTTTCTTTTTTAGAGTTATATTTGTTTTGGGCTTTGGGTTATAAATAATTGTGATAAATATCATGAATCGTGATTGAGTGTAAAATAGGTGGAATTATATTTTTGCCAGATTGCCCACCCCTAACACAAGCATGGGAATTTTATTACTATTTGAGGTATAAATTGTTTAAGAGATAAAAGGTAAATAATCAAAAACAGAAGTGATTGATAAACTGCTGATAAACTAACCCAATCCAAATAAGGTTATAGAAAGATTCTGTACCAAAAACTGCATTACAAAAATGTCATATCTTACATAGTTATTTTGCTTAAAAGCATGGTATGTTATATATTTGGGACTGTGGTAGCCTAGCAGTTAAGATACTGGACTCCGGACCTGATGGTCAGGGTTCAAATCCCACCTCTGCCAAGCTGCCACAGTTGGGTCCTTAAGCAAGGCCCTTAATCCACAATTGCTTGGATTGTAAGACTGTACGAATTGTAAGTCACTCTGGACAAGGGATGAAACCTTTAAGTTAAAGGTGATTCTCATTTATTTTTGCACTGACTACAAAACTTGCTTATTCCATAGGCCCCTACTGACCATGAAACGAACTGGTATAGACTACAGGACATTTGGTATTGGGTTGAGAATTTGATAAGCATTCATATAACTATGAAATTCATCCATAGAACAATCAACCAACAGATTCTAGATTTTAAGAGGAGACATTTAAGCATTTTACTCTGCGATGCCAACTCTCCCTTCATCATCTTGTCCAGTTCACTCGCCAAACCATACTAATTTGTTTGCTATGAACAGGTGCTGTGGACATTGTTAAAACATCGCAAATTGACTTATTTATATTTTTATTCTTTTCATAAATCTTTTTAACTTAATAATCATTTTACCATCAAGTCATTCACAAGAATCAAATGACAAGTATGGACAAGTATCAGTGGTTCATATGATTTGCATATACAGTTTGAGTAAAGCTGTTGAACTCTTACGCAGAAATGATACACAAGGCTGTTCTTCACTGGTTTGATTACATGAGGTGAGAAAATCACTACTGTCCCAGAATCTGTTCTGAATTAAATATTTTTACCTCCAAGTCCTCCATACAACTCTTTCTCATATCAGGGTCACATTTAGTCTGACCTAAAAAACACAATCCTTGGGTAAGTAAAATATTAAAACTTAATAATATATACATATTTTGCCTAAAGTTCTCTACACAATAAATATCTACACGATATTCTCTACACAATTAATATGAGAGGGTCATTTGTTGTTTGATAACCAAAAATAAAAATCACCAACCTAACTGCACTATACTACCTTGTCTATGTTTGCATTTGGGCCATTAGTTACAAGTGTTGTGAGCGGTTTGATAATCAAAGTTGACAAATGTGCTGATGCCGTGCACGGACAGTTTTGTGCAACTGTATTTCTGTCTTTACACAGTACAATACAATGTCATGTGGCTATTTTTAAGGCAAGATTCTACTGTTTGAGCTCTTGCTTTTAGAACGATGTAATCGTTTCTGTTCTATAAAGATGCCTGTCTAGAACTGATTGACACACTGACTAGTCAGTGATTCTTAACAGCAAGTGTACCGGTCTGTGTGTAGTCACAGATTAGATCTGTGCAGATTCATGTCACTAAATCATGCTTTGCATAAACCAGCATATGAGATTTTAGTGTACTGCTTTTTAAATGCATTTTGGAACATGGCAGGTATTTTAACTACTGTCAGGTTATATGACATTGAAATGTTCAGTATGTCAGTTTAATCCTTTTACTATGATGCACAGTAGGGACATGGTCCAGTGGACCATGTACATTAGTCGGGCTGCTCCTCACTTACAACATGTCCGTATTGCTACACTCAGCCAAGTCTTGTTGGATTCTTTTTTTTTTTTTTTTTTTTACCCTAACCATAACAAGAGAAATTAAGATGACACCAAAACTTCAATGAGACAAATGACCACCATAGCTTCATTCTAGACCATAGACCAGAATAAGACACCTGTCTCTCTCCCACACACTCTGTACAAAAGACCTTGATGTTTCCATGGTGAAATCACTACATTTTGTCTTCAGCAAGACACTTCTGAAGAGTTTTTCCACAATATCAGATTATAAAAGCCTTACAAATTCATCTAGGACATATTTAACAACACTACTGATTGGTAGCAGGTGTAAAATCTACTTTATGTTTTTCTTATTCTTCTCTAACTGCCAAATGTAGGCTACTGTTCATTTCTATGTTGCAAAGCATTCTTGGAAATACAGATGTTCTTATCCACTGAGACTTACTACTCATCTTCAATCTTCAAATGAAGCATCTGTGGGTTATGGGCCATGCTCAAGGACCCAACAGTGGTAGGTAGGTAGAGGTGGGACAGTTTGGTCCACAGTACAAAACTTTAACAACTTAAGATCTTGATTGTATGTTATTTAACCGCAATTGTCACAAGCAGGCTAAAAGAGACATGCAGAATTAAAGATAATATTTGCTACACTTTAAAGTCATGTGAGTTGAGTTAATCTCATAAACACATATACTACATATCACCCTCTTCCATCATGTCACTCACCTGCTTTTCCATTTCCTGCTCTTTCAGCCGTTCCTCACGCTGGCGGCGATGGTACTCTAGCAGCTCATCCTCGTTGTCACTAATCTCTGTGATGCTGTTCTTCCTCTCCCTCATGTTTGGGTGGCCCATCGGCAAATCCCTATGGCACGCTGACATTTTCCTATGGACCCTGGGGCTAAGTACAGGTGAGGAACCTGGCAGGGAATCCATGCTGAAAGCAGGACAGAGGGTACTTCCAAAGTTACCTTTGTGCCCACCAATGTCTGTCAGTCCTGAGGTGGGTGAGGGGCTTCGACCACGCACCATTTGGGGAACGACTGGCTCCTGAGAGAGGGAAGAAACTTTGCGTCTGAGCCTAGGACTCTCTGGGACCAGTTTGTTAGATGGGCTTTCCAAAGGATGGGCTGGAAAAGTTCCTGAAAGCACTGCAGGCAGTACTGGTACACCTCTACGTGTCATTGAGGGGCTGAGAGGGGGTAAATCCCTCATGTTTCTGCCCCAACTGGCCTCATAGGTTCTATGATCTAGTCGTGGACTCTCTGGAGGCTGAAGGGAGTGAGGTTGTGGGGCTCCACCCTGGATGATGTGGACAATGGGATCCAGTGGGGGCTGGAACGTCCGAAGAGAAGGAGAAAGTAGCTGAGAGGGGCTTGAACATAGTGAGCGATCCGACTGTGAGTGATTATGGAATGGGCTAGATGGACGATCCTGTAGACTGCTGGCTGCCTTCATTAAAGGACTGCCAGAAGGGGAGAAAGAAGAGGTGGTAGTGAATTGGGAAGTGAGTTTAGGGCCTGCTGGGACCATTAGCCTAATAGATGTGGCGCAGCTGGACACGGGACAGACTGAGACCAAAGGGGCCAATCTGGGACTGCCTGGAGCCTTTGTAACAGGGCTATCCTGACTTATTCCCATTCGAGATGGTTTGGGACTTGAGGGAGCTTCCAGCAGAGCCTTTCTCTGGAGACTATCAGGCAACTTCTGGTTGGGCAGCGTGGTTCGAGGCTGATGTATGGGTGGTTGGCTGGTAAAATTGTAACTAGAGGACCTTACGGGCACTGGAGGAAGAGAGGTAATCTGGTTCTGGCAACCACTGGGTGAGGGACTGGTGAAGCTGCCACTACTTGCAGCTGAGGGTGAGGACACAGGAGAAAAGGGTGGAGAATTATTTTCATAACTGGAGCCCACTGACATAGCACCAGGGCTTGTGAGGGAAGAAAGAAGGTAGGGGCCACATCCATTTACTGTAGGTGACAATGGAGAGGAACTAGAAGGTTTCTTGGGCTCACGAGTAGAAGAGGGCTGGAAATCATCCATGACTAATGAGTCCATAATGTCCTGAAGGTCTTTCTCAATGGAGCTGACAATGGCACTGTGCTCAGGTCGTACTCTGTCTTGGTGGGCTTGGTTAGACTGCTGGTTCCCATTGACCAGGCTCTCCACATCTGTTGGAAGTAAAGTAATCGTTAACATAATATACAGAGCAAAAGCACTAATGATTATTGTACAACTAAAGTGTTCATGCTCATGTTGAGTGTGGGTAGTGGTGGCTTAATTTTAACATTCTGAATTCAAATTCTGCCAAGCTGATACTACTGAGCCCTTGAACATGGCAACTCCCAATGTCCACTGGTTAATAAAACTCTCTACTTGAATAACATGGATTACTGATATTTCATTTACAGCATAATTCTAAAATTCCTTCCCTGTGGGATTAATAAGGCAAATACACTGCTCACAAAAATAAGGAGTATTTCATTAGGGGATATTTTATTTTGAAATATTACCTAATTTTTGTTAGCAGTACATTTCTCTTTCCATCTATCGGTCTCTCTATATAAACACATGCCCTTTTCCAGAGTGCCATACAACTGATGTAGGATAATGGTAGAGCAGCAGTTAGAAGGTACTAGACTACAAACCAGAAGGTCCTGGTTTCTCCTAGCATATCCAAACCCTTGACCGAGGCCTGTCACAATTATTACATAAATTGTCTAATTGCTATTATTGCAATCATAATTAATTGAAACTATCTAAGTTATGTACAACTACAATAATTTTCCACAGTTGGGAGAGTTCTGCAACAAACAGAATGGGAATTGGGTGTACTAGGATGAGGCAACTAAATTTAAATCAAAGAAAGCTGTAGTTTCACTTTTGTCATACATTCCATTTGTATTTAGGCATTTGTGTGTTTTGGGGTGCGGGCACATGCAATGCATTTATTTATAAAACTCAAATGTATTGTTCAATCAATGTTGTTCATCATAATAGTGTGTATACATTATTACCCTACTATTAAGGATAAAGTCCTAAAAAAGTGGAAATCTCACAATTTAAAAAAATCTCACAAAAGAAAGCGCACTCATCACATTTTTGTTACCATTTTATTATATCTTTTTATGTGACGACACTGAAGATATAACACTTTGATACAATGTAAAGTAATTAGTCTACAGCTTGTATAACAGTGTAAATTTGCTGTGCCCTCAAAAAAACTCAGCACACAACCATTAATGTCTAAACCACTGGCAACTATAATGAGTACAGCCCGAAGTGAAAATGACCATATTGTGCCTAAAGTGTAAACATTTTGTGTGGCCGCTTACCTTTAGGGTGTTGGTAATCTCCTTATAGCTTAGAGTGTGAGAGCGATAACACCAAATCTGTTACACCTGCTCCTTCTTCACACCTGACACCTTGAAACATTAATGAGCAACATGATCTCGGGGAGGAAAAATGGCTAATTGGGCACACTTTGGCCATATTCACTTACTTAGGGTGCTTACATGTGCTTACATTTGTTGCCAGTGATTTAGACATTATTGGCTGTGTGTTGAATTATTTTAAGAGCACAGCAAATTTACACTGTTATACAAGCTGTAGACTGATTATTTTAAAAATATCTAATAAAATAGTTACAAAAAGGTTAGGGGTGTACTCACCTCTGTGAGATACTGCATATGTATGATAAATAATAGTCAGCTTAAATTTCATTGAAAATTTCGTTGAAAATTTTAATTTTCAACACCCACAATTGGTTGGGTTTAGCTGCTGCCAAATAGCTTGTAAATGTAAAAGGATCCAGCAACATTAAAATCCAAACAATTAAGGGTTTTGACGGACCAACCATGAACCCTCAAGCTAATGGTAAATGGTGAAGTACCATAAATACCATTTCTGCTTATCAGGGATGATTGTGGAGCATTGCTGAAATTAGCACAACCTCAATGCATAGTTATAATAGAGTAACGTAGTTGTGCTGCTTCTGAATTCAACACGACTGTGTATTTGTGATTTATTGTACACACCGAATGAATAAAGACAATATTTATCAGTAACACAGCTTTCAGTGAAGCTGATGTATTATCTGCTAAAACAGATGCAAATGACACAGATGTTGAATTTTAAAAAGCATCTTTCTAACCAAGACGTTGCACCACTTTCGGGCAAAATAAAACAACAGAAAGAAAACACAGTAGATACATTTTAAATACAAGATCTAAATCTGTACGATAAATAGTCTTCGGTACGACGCATCTGCTCAACTGTGCATGCGCAAACTCAGTCCAAACGTTAAACCAAAAGCTGCAAGACAAATCAATACTTACCCAAGTTCTACTGAATCGTTATACACAAAATAAATCAAATCTGATCAGTAAAGCCGAGTGTCCTGCCCTGTCCACGGCACTGATGTTTTGTGCTGTTGTTTTTTTAATCCCAACTGTATTCCGACTTATTCCGCTTCCCTTTGCGACGATTGGTTGACAGTATCGCCAGCCACATGTTATCATTGGCTAACACAGCGTTGAATCAGGCGCTGTCCCTAACGAGACTGCTGATTGGATAGACTCAACGATACTAGCCAATACTAGCGAAGTGAGGCGGGTCAGGAAAGACCACAAACTGATATCGAAAATGAGTATCCAAAAATAAATAAATAAATAAATAAATAAATAAATAAATCCCCAGATCGGTCTCTACGGAGCACATATAGGCAGAGGGTCTGTAGTTTATCAACAGATGTGAGAAAATTGTTGAATTGTTTAAAAACAATGTTCATTGTAGATATACTGAAATGGATTTGCATATTCAATCCTAACTAATTTCTAACTTGTTTCTAACGAAACCACTCCCTCGGTTTGTGTGGGACATGAATGGTCTCAGGATGCTTTACAGTTGGCATTACACAGGGCTCATGATATCGCTCACCTTTTTTACGCTAGGCAATCATTTTTCCAGGTGTTGAAAACAGTCTAAAAAGAGATTCATCAGAGAAAATAACTTTAACCCAGTCCTCTGTAGCCCAATCCCTGTACTTCCTGCAGAATGTTAGTCTGTCCTTGATGTGTTTTGTTTTTTTTGCAAGAAGTGGCTTCTTTGCTCCTCTTCTTGACACCAATCCATTCTTCAAAATCTGTACATTCAGCCTTTTTCACTGTACTTGATCCACACTCCTCGAGGTTCTTGATGTTTAGAGAAATAATTGATTGGGGTGCTATCTTATAAGCAACAATGTCCTTACCTGTGAAATTCTTTTGATTAAATGAAGTGACGACTGCATGTGATTCCTTGTTAGCAAGTATGATTAACAGAAGACGACTAACAGCACCACTACCCTTTTTAAGCAACCAGTCTGCTCTTCTAATCAGCAGGACAGAGTGATATCAGCTGTCATTTCCTACCTATTTTCCTCATCTAATCAGATTATCACTGAAATGGTGTTAGCAGGCCATTGTGTAGGATTGAAATGCTGTAATGTTTGTGGTTAGATAATTTTCATAACAGGAAAAAAATTGTAATTTATTGCAAATTATCAGATCACTCTTCACAATCTAAAGTTAATACAAACTGCCATCATAAAAAGTGATGCAGCAAACTTTGTGAAAACCAAAAATTGTGCCATTCTCAAAGTGTTTGGCCACGACGGTATATTAGTCATAAGGCATTTTGGGCATAATTACATGTCTCTGAATACTACACTGCTCACAGAAAATTGGGAATACGCTAAAATTAAATCTCTCATAACAATTAAATATCCCCTAATTTTTGTGAGAAGTGTATATATCTCAGACATACAGACAACATCGGTAATTAGGCTTCAGATTCAGTATACTTTATCATTTTTCTGACTAGTTCACCCTGGGTCTAAACACCTTTAAAAAATAAATAGCCTTTTATATAACTCTAAAGCCAAAATGTGCTATTAATGTGGTAATTAAAAGGAAAAACAGTATAAAGCACACAAGATGCGAGCTTCTTAAACAGAGCCCATTTCAGGATAGAAATAATTAATTAACCAACTCAGGAAATGCAATGTTTACATGCTGTAGTTCTCCCTCTAGGTGGGGCAACAGGAAATGGTGAGATAAAATGGGGCATATCGTAGGCAGATTAAAGACTGGGCTGCTTTTCTTCCCAGTGAAAAAGACTGAAATAAATTTAAATAAATATATTATGTATAAAATAGACATTTTATCTTATCCACTACATGGCAGGCATCATTACTGTAATAACATATAATATAGCAAATCTTTCATGGTGACAGCTCCATCAAGACTGTGTCTGCATGCAAGGGGGTGACTTTCATTACCTGTTTTTGTGATGGATGTGTCCTGAGTCTCTGGCATCACGCTCTTCATTCTGAATGCCTCTTTAGGGTGGTTGAAGCGGTAGAAGGATGACTGGCCAAAACACAGTACACAGCCTGTACAAAGCCAAATGAGGCATCTTGGTCACATTCAACTTACATATGATTTTTAAATACACTACTAATCTGTATTATTTAATAGTTCTACGCTACTGATTTAATACTTCTATCTTTAATACTTCTATGATTGGTGCCTCAAGCGATGGTAAGGAAGAATAAATCACCCAACAGTATCACAACATACAACAGAATAAACATGCATGTTTATTGGGTGTGCTAGGGTTGCATAGTACAATCTATGGGCTTGAAAATTACAACTAAATATACAATGGCATAAATGACATAAAACTATGAGATTTTTACATCATAAAAGTAAATAATGAGAACTCAGTTATACATATTAAGCAAAATATAATGTAATGAAAAATTTTAAACATATGTAATAAAATAAATAATATGTAGTGTATGCATTAAAAATGGATCAATGTTACAAATCTATGAGTGGCAAAAGTATGTGGACTTTTATTTCAATGTCTTTTGTGGCCTTTTTATGCATAAATATATTCAATAAAACTACCAACTGTTCGCCTTTTAAGACACTGTAATATTGTGAAACTGCTTTGACACAATGCTACGTTGTAAAAAGCGCTATATAAATAAACTTGAATTTAATTGAATTGAATCATGTGCTGCATATCAATTTGGATGAATTTTAACTAGCTCCTCTGTACAGAACATTTTCAGCTCTGTGGGTTTCCTCACATTAACTGCTTCTACAACATTTCTGTTTTCTTAAGGACAGGACTTTAACTTGGCTATTAACATTAGTATTATTTAAGTATTTGCTGGCAGAATGGTGTTTGTGTGCATAGTCTAGTAGCATGACCCACATTCTCTTGATATTCAGTTCATGGACAGATATCCTGACATTTTCCTTTAGATTCTGCTGGCATAAATTATAATTCATTATTTATTATTCCAGCATATAATAGCAATAGAGAAGCAGCAAATCAGGCCCAAACCACTGTAGTACCACCAGCATGTTTCACAGATAGGATAAGATTGTAATGCTGGAATACAGTTTGTCTTACTCTAGACATAATACATTTAATATAAAGCCAAATATTCCATTCCATATGCCTGTATGAAATATCCAAAAAAATGTTTTCCACATTTCAGCATTTTGAATTGCAACCAATTGTTCCACAATGATCCAACAGTGACACATTAGGAACCTTATTTCCCATAGAGAGAGGCCTAGAGATGTTTAGGAGTTACCCTATTTTCCTTTGTTGTGTTCCAAACTGTTAGAGGTCCTCAGAAAGCTCCTTTGTTCAAGCCATGATACACCTCCGTAAAGATGTGTTGTGAAAATCAGATTTTGAAAGATTAAAAATGCAACATGGTTTTTGAACTTCCCCTTTAAATGAACTGCTGATTTTATAGAAGTTCACATACTTTTGCAGTGCACATTATGGATAATTTTCCTCAATAAATCAATAATAAGTATAATATTTAGGTCTTTTTGGTATTTAGTTCTCATTATTTACTTTTAGTTCATATTATGCAGAAACTTTTAAGCACCTCTTTTAGTCAATCTATATACATAGATTAAAGTTAATCAAGAATAGTGGTGGAAAGTACTTTATTCAATTCAATTTTATTTATATAGCGCTTTTTACAATGGTGCACTGTATCAATTGTCTTTATTTCTATAACAATATTTTTTATATGTTACATTAAGATATATAATCTTTCATACTCCTAATTACTACATTTTCAAAATAAATATCTGTACTTTTTCCTCATTACGTTTATAAAACAGGCTCGTTACTCATTGAACCTACAACTCTAAAATCATAAGAATTCAGGGCAGTATGGAAAAGAAATGTACAATTTATTTTGAGTTTTATTTTACTGCAGAAAGTCTGAACCCGAGATATTTCATGTTTTGTCTGGTCAATCATTTCATTTTTTAATAAACATACATTCAAACATTTTAGACCTGCAACACATTTCAAACACAGTTAGTATGTTAAAGCATTTAACACTTTGTAATCCTGCCCTTTCTTTTCACCGCACTGAAAAGATGCTTCGGCACAGAAGATACCAAGCAATTTAATGTTTCAGATGTTATTTTGTCCCATTCTTCCTATGATTTTCTTTGCATATCAAAGACCATTTGGAATCACATCATTATTTAGTTTATTAGTAGCTCTAAATTGGACTCGATAAAACATTTTTTAAGTTGCAGGGCTAAAACTCAGGAATGGATGTTTATTAACAAATTAAATAAAGATGATCAAATAAAAAATGTAATTTCTCAGGTTTATATTGTCTCCAATTAAATAAAAGTCAATGTAAATGAGAAAAACTGCGTTTTTATATGCATGTTCCATACTTTTCTCACTTTTTCTGATTTTGGGTTGAAAACAAAGAAAATGACTCTAGGTGTAGGATTTTACAGTAACGGCTATACGTCACAATTATTTCACACTTGATTAAATGGTCTCTCAATGCTATTGACACCATCTTTTCAACAATACGCCTTGGCTCAGGGGAGCCTACCTGTCCAGATGGAACTTTTGCTGCTAGATACGCGATGGACTCTTGGAAGAACTGGCGGATTATGTTTATGTGTATACTTTCCGTTGAGGATATTGAGGATGTATTTTTATTCGGAACCATGATTATGGGGTTTCTGCTGATTGGACTAGGCTTTGCCCTGGTATATCACAAAAATAAAAGAGTTGGATCAGCTGTTCAAAGCCCCTTACCATTTTACCACTGTTCAACATGATTGAAGGTTTTGGCAGAGCCGTAGACACTCAGACTGAGACTTTTACTCACGGAATGGATTCAATCTCGGAGAAGCTATCGGTTCTGCAGACTAATATGGCTAAATTGAAGACCACAATTCATGAGAGTGGCATGTAAAATTGTGATCACTCGTGGCCTGTCTGGAAGTTTTCCCCACTGTGCTATGGACCCGGACTGGTGGTCACGGGCAAGCGACTATTTGGCTCCCTGTCTCTCCCAACCTATGAACTCGCCTTCCTTTTACTGCTTCTCCCCCAGTTGCACCATGACGGCTCTTAGTAGCTGCTATAGACCGGACGGCCGCTCGTTGTGCTTATGTGATAAGGAGTTTTCATGCTCACATACTGTACTTCTTGAAATATAGTAGGTGGGTGGGGCTTTTTTTTATCTCCAATCTTTAGATTATAATTTTTCTCAGTTACGTCTTCCTGTCTGACACCCCCCCTCACCCCACCTTGTTATATTGTATGTCCGGAGGGGTTAATGGTTCTAATTTCACTGTATATTGTACCTGCTACAAAGTATATGTGACAATAAACTTGACCTGACTTGACTTGATCTATTTTTAAGGAAGGAAGAAAGCAATAATTATTAAATAATTATTAATTAAAGACAATTCCATTGTATTATTCTGTTTGAACCATCAAGTGGGTAAGATTAGTGGTATGTAGATTATGTAGAGATCAGCTCTTTTGGGGATGGAATTCTAGAATGGCTTTTTGGTGATTCGGACATACATAGATTATACATTACAACATATGCTAAAACTGGACATTTATTTCTGTATCTTTTTAATTTACCACAATTTTCTTTTTCTACCCTCATGCCCCCAATTTATTTTCCTTTTTTTCTAACAAGTGAGTTACAGGACTTGCCAGGCCACTATTGTAAATATGTTCTTAATTACTTCCCTGGTAATTAAATATTAAAAATGTAATTAAATTAAATTATTTTTGTATAAAAACAAGCTGAACCTACACCAGATAATACTTATCAGCTGTTTGAACTCCAGTCTGACTAAGACTCCCGTGGCCCTCATGTTCCTGCAATTCCTTGGGTTCTTGTCCATGCCTAATGTTTCATTATTATGGTAGCCTGTTTTTATTATTACCATGTCTGTTAGGGTTTTGCGCTGTTTTGTTATCCTTATCATGTTTGTTTGTATTTGTACTTATACTGAGTTAGTATTTTCTGTTAGTGTTAACACATAGCATTGTATGTTTACATTTACTACATTTAGCAGATGCACTTATCCAGAGCGACTTACAACTTATACAGTCTTACTATTTAAGCAATCATGAGTTAAGGGTCTTGCTTAAGGACCCAACTGTGGCAGCTTTTGGCAGAGGTAGGATTTGAATGAGGTCCAGAGTCCAGATCTTAAATGCTGTGCTACCGCAATTTATGTTCACACTACCACTGTTTGTGGTAGAACTGTTAGCATTTGCACCATTTGTCTTTGCTTTGTTTACTAGCTCTAGCAACTATCATTTCAGCACCGTTTGTTAACAGCATTACTGTACTGTATTTTTGTTTAGCACATGATCTGCAGCATTTGCATTTAGCACTTTATCTGTCAGTCGTGTTAATTCTATAAATCCTATCTATTCTATTCTATTTAATTATATTTATTCCTCTATCACTATGTATACACTGTGTGACACCATGTCTGATATCGACATCTGTCTCCCAGCCCCCAGTGAATATACAGCGTCTCACAAAAGATCTTTTTATGTGACGACACTGAATATATGACACTTTGATACAATGTAAAGCATTCAGTCTTGTATAACAGTGTAAATTTGCTGGGCCCACAAAATAACTAAACTCACAGCTATTAATGTCTAAACCACTGGCAACAAAAGTGAGTACACCCCTAAGTGAAAATGGTCAAAGTGTGCCCAATTAGCCATTTTCCATCTCCGGCATCATGTGACCCATTAGTGTTACAAGGTCTTAGGTTTTAATAGGGAACAGGTGTGTTATCGCTCTCGCACTCGAACAGTGGACACTGAAAGTTCAACGTTCAATAACCTCTCTGAAGAGCTAAAACAAAATTGTTGCTCTACATTAAGATGCCCTAGGTTATTAGAAGATGACAGCACAGTGGCCAAGACCAATCAGCGGTTTAACAGGACATGTTTCACTCAGAACAGGCCTCACCATTGCTGAGTAAAGAAGTTGAGTGCACGTGCTCAGTGTCATGAACATAATTTACTGAAACCATGTCTTGTGGTCTGATGAGACCAATATATACTTATTTGGTGCAGTTGGTGCCAAGAATGTGTGGCAGAAACCAGGTAAGGAATACAAAGATAAAGTGTGTCTTGCTACAGTCAGGATATGGGAATGTCATGGTTTGGTGCTGAGTGCTACTAGTTGTGGGGAGCTACAGTTCATTGAGGAAACATGAATACCAGCATGTACGTTGACATACTGAAGCAGAGCATGAGCCCCTCCCTTTGAAAATGGTGCCGCAGGGTAGTATTTCAACATGACCCTAAACACACCTCCACTGCCTTGCTAAAGAAACTGAGGTTGAAACTCAAGCATGTTTTCAGTCCCAAACCCTATTGAGCATTTATGGGGCATTCTCAAACAGAAGGTGGAGGAGCACAAGGTCTCGAACTCCCATTAGCTCTGTGATGTCATCATGGAGGAGTGGAAGATAATTCCAGTGGCAAACCTGTGAAGCTCTAGTGAGCTTCATGCCCAAAAGAGTTAAGGCAGTGCTGCAAAATATGGTGGCCATAGAATGTTGGGCACAATTTTGACCCTTATCACTTAGAGTAAGGTCATGACAGTGCTTCATAGATACTCATTTAAATGTATGCGTCTAGAAGCAGAACGTTTAATTTTCCGTGCTCACAGTAACTATTATGAAAATGGTGATAAACCATCCAGGCTTTTAGCACATCAACTAAAGAGACAAGCAGCGTCTCGTATAATTCCTAATATTATGGATTCAACAGGTACCCTTTCCTCAGATCCTCTGTCAATTAACCAAGTTTTCAAATCATATTATTCTGATTTATATACATCTGAATCTTTTTCGGATGATTCAGAAATGTCAGCCTTCCTCAATAAGCTTGTGTTTCCTACAGTTGACCACGCGATGGCACAGGAGCTTGAGGCTCCTTTGACATTGGATGAAATCGGTGAGGCCATTAAAACAACGCAAACTAACAAGGCACCAGGCCCGGATGGATTCCTGCTCGAAATTTTCAAAATGTTTGAGGAACAGCTTGGGCCTCTCCTCCTAGCAGTTTTTGAGGAGTCGCTGGGGGTTGGGTCTTTGCCAAACTCTATGACACAAGCTTCCATATCTCTGTTATTGAAAAAAGACAAGGACAAGGACAGACAAGAAGCATCTTGTGCTTCTTACAGGCTACTGTCGCTTCTAAACACTGATGTTAAAATCTTAGCTAAAGCCCTAGCTTTACGCTTGGAAATTGTCTTTCCCAATATAATATCTTCTGCTCAGAATGGCTTTATTAAGTGTTGGCAGCTTTTTTTAAACATTCGCACGCTTCTTAATGTTATTTTCACAAAAGAACCAACCTTTGCTCCAGAGGTTCTTGTCTATTTGGATGCCTATAAAGGCATTTGATAGAGTGGAATGGAATTATTTATTTAATGTACTGTATACATTTGGATTGAAGGAGAAATTCACATCCTGGATAAAATTGTTATATTCTTCTACAAAAGCCAGTGTGTTCGGTCAGATTTTTCTCTTTTTTTTTCGTGGAACTAGGCAGGGATGTCCCCTCTCACCTCACTACTTTTCGCACTTGCTATAGAGCCGCTTTCCATTGCATTGAACTGTCTTGATTCATAATGGGGAATTTCCCATATGGATACTGAAATTAAATGATCCTTATAAGCTGACGATTTATTGTTATATGTCACAGATCCAGAGAGGTGTTTTACTTCCATCTTGGCAATGCTTAACAAATTTGGCTCATTTTCTGGATACAAATTGAATCTTCAGAAAAGTGAATGTTTCCCAATCAATCCAGCAGCAATGTCTCTTCCTCATGCTTCCACACTCTTTAAATGTTCTCCTTTCGGATTCAAGTATCTTGGAGTAAATATTACCCATACACTTCCCTCCCTCTTTGATGCTAATTACTCCCTGCTCATGGATAAACTTAAGTTGGACTTTCAAAGATGGAGAGCTCTTCCCTTTACATTAATAGGTAAAATCAATGTAATAAAAATGAATGTACTACCCCGTTTTTTTTTCTATTTCAGACCATCCTACTATTTTTAGTGCTCGATCAGCTAATTGCATCATTTATTTGAGATGGAAAACCCCCCAGGGGCAGTAAATCCTTATTACAAAATTTCGTTTCTGATGGTGGTCTTTCCCTTCCAAACTTTTAATTTTATTACTGGGCAGAAAATATTCAAGGGGCAAGGTTGGTGAGAGTTGGAGTCTCGATTCTGTCCTGCTTCCTCTCTACACGTATTACTTACCTCTCCGCTACCAATTAGATATGTAAAATATTCATCCAACCCCCTGGTAATCACTGCTCTTCGAATTTGGGGTCAATTTAGGCAATATTCTTAGCTCCATATTACAAGGATGTCTATATTGAATAATCATTTATTTCCCCCTAGTTTACATGACCCTGTGTTCTAAATCTGGCATGATAAGGGTATTATATTTTTTAGAGATCTGTATAAAAATGTTATTTTTTCCAACTTTACTCAACTAGTTTCACAGTTCAAACTGCCCTCTTCACACATGTTTAGCTATTTTCAAATTAGGCACTTTGTTTCCTCTCACTTTCAAACCTATACTGCCCCCCCATCGGTCAGACATGGGATGATCTGTTGAATTTAGAATACTATTCTAAAGGTCTAATTTCCAAAATATACTTACGCATTATGACTTTGGACAATCAATCCACTATAATAAGGTAAAAACCGATTGGGAACAGGAATTGGGCATTGTACTTTCTCAGCAGTGTTTTAGGCAAATACGTACTTGTGCACCTTGCGCAAGACTCCATTTAATACAGTTTAAGGTTTTGCATAGAGTTCACTGATCTAAATCCCAGTTGGGTAGGTTTTACCCCAATTCGATCAATGATTGTTGTGATAAATGCAGTACTTCACCATGCAACCTAAGTCACATGTTTTTCCTCTGCCCCTCATTACATAATTTTTGTCCAGTTATTTAGACCATGTCTCAAGTTTTAAAGCTACGGATCGCTCCCTGCCCCTTTATTGCTATATTGGGCCTACCAACCGGATTGCCCTCCTTGTCTCGACATTGTACAGGCTGTAGTGGCTGAACTTCGGGTTATGATGAGTGAACATTACTCTAATATCAGGACGGATCTTCAGGCGATGAATAAGGAGTTACTTCGGGATTTTTCTAAACTGAAGTCTGATGTTGCAACACTACAAACGACTGTGGACGAAGTCGAGCGATCTATTTTAGCATGTTCGGACGATATGTCTGCGCTTCAGTCTAACATGGTTTCTCTAAGTAAAAGTGTTGCTGATTTGGAGGTCAAATGTGAAGATTTGGAATCTTGGTCACGGCGACAGAATGTCTGTATTTGTTAGAGTTCCAGAAGATGGCTCGTTTGAACTTTCAACTTCTGTGGTATCTACTTTGCTCAGGGACGCACTTCAGTTATCCGAGCTGCCACGAATTGATCGTGCACATCGTTCCCTGGCACCTAAGCCGAATGCTGGTCAACCTCCCCGCCCGATTGTCGCCCGACTTCATTATTATGAGGACTGTGTTACAGATCTCAAACAGGCTAGGCTTCAGCCCCGAAGATCTTTTTCTGGAATTACCCTGTCTGTTGTTCCGGACTTAACTGCAAAAGTCGCTAAAGCCCGAGCAGCTTTTAATGGTGTGCGAAAAACGTTGCGAACAATGGACGGAGTACGCTATGGTATGCTTTACCCTAACTGTTATGGGTGTGCACCATGTTTTCACCTCTCCTGAGGAAGCGGTAAAGGTTGTGCGGGGTCTGCTCGCTGACTGATTTTATTAGTGCTTTGGAAGTAATACGGTTATGCTGTTATGTGTAATACGTAACATTATTAATAAGTAAGTGTTCCTTATGAGACTTATCCTCCTGAATGTATGTACAAACCGGATTCCAAAAAAGTTGGGACACTAAACAAATTGTGAATAAAAACTGAATGCAATGATGTGGAGGT
>JAVSBV010120311.1:0-19318 GCA_033117975.1 Parotocinclus spilosoma | reverse complement strand
TTGTGTTCTATTCTGAATAAAATATTAGATGTTGGCACCTCCACATCATTGCATTCAGTTTTTATTCACAATTTGTGCAGTGTCCCAACTTTTTTGGAATCTGGTTTGTACGAAAATGAATTTGCCTTCAAAATAAGTATAATTTCTAAATTACTTTTCAAAAAATCTAAGCTTTATAAGATATATGAACATTTTTTTGAGCTGCCAATTGAGTCAGGTTTCGAAATTTAACCAAACAGAGATATGTAACCTTGCTTTATACGGAGCACAGTTGTAAGGGTTTAATATGAGAGAGGCAAACTGACCTGTACACGAATGTTGGTGTCATTCAAAGCTTTCGCCAGTGCCAAAGTGAGAGCTTTTGGTAGATTTTGTTTTAGGATACTTTCCAACCGGTTCCTTCTCAAATGAACAAACAGTACTACCAGGAAAGGACACAAATAGAGAGGCAGTGTTCAGATTTATAGGGAAAAAAGGGATACCAGTCATATCTTTTACTCAATTACTAAATTACAAACTACCAATATTAAACTAGTCTTATGAATGTAAAAAGTCAATAGACATGTCACAGCAATAAATCATTCAAGCATTCTCATGCCCACTTAATCTAATTCAGGGTCACTGGGAGTCTGGGACAAACCAGTGGCACATGGATCAAGCCTACAAACATTCAGACTTGGACACTTTAGTGATATCTGGCCAACAACCAGCTCAGACACTTAAGGGTTAAAATGATTTATACAATTGTTTTGCTATCAGAATTATAAGAGAGATTTTTTTACCTGTTTTAACCCACATACTGTCAGAAACATTACAGCTAAGTGGAGGAGCTTGAGTGATGGTGTTAAAGGTAGATGCTGTGCCTCTGGGTGGACTGGCCCTGGTACGCTGAGCGGTGGTATTCCATGTAGAGAGCACAGCAGGTGCTAAAGTCCTCAGAGGTTTAGCTGTGGTTGTTGTAGAGGTGGTAGTATGTCTTGTGCTGGTGAATTGAGTTGTGCTGGTCAGTCGTACGGTTGCAGTCACTGGAGAAGGAGTCGTGGTTGTGGTACTCGTTGCTAAAGACATTGTGGTAGTGATGGTGGTGAGTTGAGGAAAACCTGCTAGCTCCTTGGTAGGTGCTGCCGATTGCGCTGATGTGTTTGCATTCTTATTTGGTATTGTGGGAAGTTTTATATGAGGTGGATTGAAACCAGACTCGTTTCCTTTTGAAGAAAGTCTGGAGTCTCTCAACGTACTGGGAGATGACGTCAGGTCAGAAACCCAATCGTCCCACGTAGACTTCTCTGTAAGAACAACACCAGGTTCACTCACTTCCTGTGTGGGATCCCATTGTATCAATGCTGAGGACCCTGATGCCAGTGATGACTGAGAAAACATCAGCAATAGTGTTGATGACGATGGCATCGATGATAAGGGAACTAATGGTGATGCTGATAACATTTTAGATGAAAATATAGATAAGGCTGGTGTAAATTGTTTTAATAGAAGAGAATCATAATATGCTGATGTACATTCAGATGCTGGTGTTGTTGAGGAGGACAATGACATGGTCATGGGTGATTAAAATATTAGTGGTGTCACTTGGTTTGTCAATGCAAACTCATAACTGGATGGTGTCTATGGATGATAACTGCACTGATGATGATAATACTGAGGATGTTCATAGTGATGACAATGCTGAGGATTTTGTTAATAATAATATAATAATAACGATAATGATGGTGGTAGTGGTAGTGTGACTGCTGTTGCATATGGCTGTGATGTTGAAGATAATGAGGATTGTGTTAATAATGATGATGGTGGTAGTGGTGGTGCAGCTGCTGTTGCATATGACAGTGTTAATGTTAAAGCTAATGCTGAGGATGGTGTTAATAATGATGGTGAAGATGATGATGATGGGGGTGGTGGTGGTAGTGCAGCTGCTGTTGCATATGGCTGTGATGTTAAAGATAATGAGGATTGTGTTGATGATGATAATGAAGATGATGTTGGTGGTGGTAGCGCAGCTGCTGTTGCAAATGACAGTGTTACTGTTAAAGATAATGCTGAGGATGGTGTTAATGATGATGATGATGGTGGTGGTGGTAGTGCAGCTGCTGTTGCATATGACAGTGTTAATGTTGAAGATAATGCTGAGGATGATGTTAATGATGATGGTGGTGGTGGTGGTAGTGCAGCTGCTGTTGCATATGACAGTGTAGATGTTGAAGATAATGCTGAGGATGATGTTAATGATGATGGTGGTGGTGGTAGTGCAGCTGCTGTTGCATATGACAGTGTTAATGTTGAAGATAATTAAGAGAATTGAGTTAAGGAAAATGATGCTGATATTCCTGCTGCTGTTGCAGATGCTGATAATGGATATAATCCTGATGGTGTCTGTGCTGGTAAATATACTCCCAATGATGCCAAAGGGTTTAATGGTCATGATGGTGATAATGTTGATGTTAATGTTGGTGCAGTAGATGACTGGAGTGTGAACAATGCTGAGGATGGTAATTGTGTTACTCTTGAGTATGATGCTGAAGATAATGCTGAGGGTGATGCTGTTGATGATAAAGCTGCTCCTGTGACTGTGAAGACATTGAAGATAATGATAAGGATTGTGTTAATGATGATGATGATGATGATGATGATGATGTTGCAGATGACTGTTAAAGATACTGCCAAGGATTGTATTAATGATCATGATGATGGTAATAACAGTGTTGCCGCTGTTGCAGATGATGACTTGGATGATGATCCTGATGATGTTGAAGGTGTTGGTGAAGATACATTTACAGCTATGGATGACTTTACAGCTTGTGATGAGGATGGTAATAGCATTTTTGGTCACAATGATTACATTAATGCTTCTACAGCCAATGACTGGAATTTGAATAATGCGGATGATGGTGGTGTTAATGGTGATGATAATGAGGATGATGGTACTGGTGATGGTAGTGTTGAGCATGATGGTAATGGTGACGATGGTGACTATACTGGAGAGGATGGTGTTGCTGAAAGCCGTAGAGTACCAGACATCAATGTTGTTGATAGTTTTGTTAACAAAGAACAATAATAATTTTGATGATGACAATGACCTTGATGATGGTGTTGACTATGGCAAATCTGTGTTTGCGGTTACTGATAATAATTCTAATAATAATAATAACTAATAATAATTTTAAAACCTCTTTTCTGTTAAATGGCTGTAGATATATGGAATAAATGTCCTTGTCCTTGACATGTCCCAAAAAACTGTAGATTCACAGGAATTAACAATCTTAGAAGTTTTCAATGATAAAGGAACAATAAGAAAATGTGAGACATGTCTGAAGACCCCTTGCTTATAGTTGAACCCGATAACCCTGCCTTCATGGACGTTGGCTTTGAATCTGCAATGATTTGTCAGAGCTGCCCGTTCCTGACTGACTAAAGTATCATTGGCTACATTCAAATGGGTATCCATCAACCAAATTTGTGTGTTTGTATCTCTTTTACGTGTTGAGATAATTATATATAGAAATTACATGATCTTGAGAGGTCAAAGACACAACGTTTGAGAAGACAGACAACTCAGTACTTAATACATTTTTAGGCACATGTTTCACTATGGAGTTAGATTATGTGGCAGAGATTAATGACTGAGGCAGGGTCACTACTTCTGCTGCAATCTCAGGGGACACAGTGGCAGCTCTGCCAGCTGTGATTGTTGTTGAGTGATATGGGTTGGTGACGTTGCCAAAAGACCATTCTCTAGAAGGCCACTAATTTCATGTCTGTTATTAGGGCTGGATATGAAAGTGCTGACCTCCTGCAGACCTGGGAGGAGGTGTTCAGGCTAAGCTTACTCAGGTTTGTGTGTGCTGTGGAAACAACATTGCGCATTCCAGAGCATAGTTTTTCATGTGATCGATAGAAAGTGACTGTAGACCCAGAACCTGTGTTGTCTGGGTCTGAAGTAGGTTTAAGGTTTATATCTCTAGTTAGGTTTTTGCTATCTTGCCATGAAAAATGTGTATTAGAATATTTTTGTATATAACGTCATTATAAGTCATTGATGTCACTGGAGTATAATCTGTTAAAATGCAGTTCAAATTGCTTTTCTGTTCATTTTAGAAATGATGCATACCCAGTAGAGTGAGTGACCTTTTTAACTTCTGATGATTTCATTAGAGATGTGGATGGATCTGAGATTGAGGAAACTTTTGCATACAAGCCAGGCACTCTTGCTTCATTATTTGACAATACAGCAGTAAAAGCAGTCTTGTTATGAACCAGCTGAGACAGTGCAGCAGTGGACAGAGATGCTGACTTTTCATAAACCTTGTTTTGTTGCACCTGAAGTCAGGCCCTGGGAAAATATACCATCCAGTAATTGCACTTGGCACTGGCTTGATATATGCTGTGGGACAGGGGTTGCAGAGACAGATGGAGAACGACTAGACAGATTCCTAAGACCGCACATTGTTCTAGTGGATCTACTGCCAAATGATACAACTGGGTTACAGGACAATAAAATCCCTGTTTGTGAGGGTTGTCCTGAGAGGTGTGTAGTTGTGGATAATGGTGGTTTATGCCCTGGCTCTGCAGTTGTTCGTAAAACTGAGTGGTCCTTAATGTACTTTACAAATGTTTTGCATAATTGTGTATATGCAGCATATTGGGCTGTATTTGGAGTATTACTTTTTATAGAAAATCCTCTGTGTGAACTGTGAGCGGTATATGTGTAAAATTTATGTAACCATCCGGCGGGCTTATTTTAAGCAATTAAATTGTGTCAGGAAAAAAAAACTAGGCAAAGAAGGGTGGTAATCAGCTGGTTTTGTTGCTTTCAATTGTGACCATGATGATGATGGTTTGAATGGGAATAATGATGTTGGCAATAATGTTAATGCAGATAACTTTGCCAAAGTTGGTGATGATGAAAGATTATTTCTAACTGGAGGTGAAGAATAAGAAGTTCACTGGACAAATTTGGCAAGTGCATGCACGCTGAAATCCATACCTAAAGCCGATGACTGGTTGTTAACATGCACCACAGTTGAGGATGCAATCATAAAGGAGGGTTCTGCTCTCTGAATGGGACCATCTGCCGTTGATTGGCTATTTTTGTTCTCACTCCGAATGGCACTATCCGGCGTGTCTGAATGAAGTGGGCTCTGTGGTTTTGCAACTGTGATGGAGAGTGCAGTCTCCTCTCTGATGCCATGTTTTTGACTCGTAGGGTCTGGGGGGATGCCTGAGATGGGAGCCTCATCAGTCTTGAGCAATGCTGGAAGCTGACGGAAAGAGGTGGCCTGGGTCGCTGATTCCGTAGATGATGCCAATGATCCAGATGCCTCATGGTTTGAATTAGCTGTGTAAAAGTGGATTGTCGTGGTTATACTGGGTTTATTTTACCTTTTCAAATAAAGAGTTACTAAATACTATAGAACGCTAAAGCTATAATTTTCCTGTCACATACTCTAAAAGAGTTTCATTGGACTTGAGACAGCCAGAATTACAGCTCTGTGGAACAATGCATTTTTCTTCACATCAAGATACAATATAGCCATGGTATTAAAAGCCCTGCTTTTGTATTGCTTTAAGGATATTAATAGAAGTCCAATTTGTTACATTTCACCAAATCAGTAGCAGAACAATAGATTTAGCAGGAACTAATTCTCTGCATTTTCTTAACCATTAGTAACCCATGATCCCTGTTTTAAAGTTCTTCTGCTAATAACCTAGTCATAGCAAACTGAACAAAAACACTATTTTATATAGAATACAAGACATAGTAAAACCAATATCCCCTTCAAACAGAAAGAGGGAAAAGCACGTTGTGTAACACATTTCTAGATAAGTCAAGATATCAAGCAGGATGTCTAGTACAAGCATGGGTTCTATCAATCTTGCCTCCTCTCTTACCAGTCAGCGCACGTATCTTTGCCAGGCTCAACAATATCTGGAAGCCACTATGATTCATTCACAAGATTTGCAAGCCTGGCACATAATAAACAGCCTGTCCATTGCAAAAAAAATATTTTAGGCTGTAACATGGTCAGTAAAAATGAAACATTTTTTAACAGTTAGAAAAAAGAATTATAAATAGCACATGCATTTCAAAGGCCAGTATTTTGTACTTATTTATCTATACTTACTATCTATATAACTTATTTATCTATACTTACTATCTATATAACTTATTTACCTATACTTACTATCTAAATAACTTATTTAACAATTTTTAACTTATTAGTCATGCATACAGTACACATTAAAGCCATTATTTACTTAAGTTCATGCCCAGGAATTCCATGCCCAGGAACTCCTTTACTTACCAACAATGTGTACTAAGAATATAATCTATCACAACATGTGCTTATCACAAGTGGGAAATCGAAAAGAAACGTTAAATGTAAGCAAATGAGGCTAGCGTGGCTTTGCCTGGAGTACCGTATGTGGTAGCCTTCGGCTACAGGGAATTTAAAATTCTTGAATGGATATAACCGATGGGTGGCAACTTGTAACATGTGCTCTATGTTTCAAAATGTTTAATATGTAATATGTAATAAAAATGTGCATAAGAACAAAGAAATTTTATTTTTTAACAAAAAAATGCATAGTTAAAAAAAAAAAGTAAAAAGGAAGGACTGGAGTAAAAAATACAGTTGTGTTTTACACAAAGTTCATCTGTTGTTGTTTTTTTAACATGGGGAAATATATTGTTTTATTTTTAATCATACACTTAAATATGTTGTATTGACTTAAGCCTAAACACTCATGACTTGACTTGGACTGTAACCTAAACACTCGTGACTTGACTTGGACTCTAGCCTAAACACTCGTGACTTGACTTGGACTCTAGCCTAAACACTCGTGACTTGACTTGGACTCTAGCCTAAACGCTCGTGACTTGACTTGGACTGTAACCTAAACACTCGTGACTTGACTTGGACTCTAGCCTAAACACTCATGACTTGACTTGGACTTGTATTTTGCGACTTATGAACATCTCTGCTACGTGCTTGGTGTGAGCATGCAACCACAGTTGTTTTAAACATGTATTTGTAGTATTTAAATGAAAAAAAAAACTCAAAAGAAAATCACACACAGATATATTTTTTCTCTGAATGTTTTTTTTCTTAGAGTCAGCTGACTTTGCCCCGCTAACAGCTACAAGCTACAGGCAGTTGAAAAAGCTTGTACAATTTCCAAAACAATAGTTCAGTTTGACTGATTTGTTTTACAAATGCAAAGGCCAGATTATTTAAAGGGATTTATCCAGCACATATAATACACATTGGAATGAGAAAGAACCCAGGAACGGCTCCTTATGGGTTTGTGGCAAAATTCTCAAACACTCATTTCGCAGACAGAACATGTACATAAACATCCATTACTGTGCAAAAGTCTTAGGGCATCATTTCATTTGTTGATTGTTTTGTTTGTTATTGGTATATTTGGTATAATGGTTGAGAATTAGTATATTAACTAAGAATTAGATTAAGAATTAGTATATTAGTATATTATTAGAGAAACAATTATATATAGTATAGATGCGCAGATTTTCTGTACCAATTTCAAATGATAAATTATAAGATACAAAAACATGTTCAGCTTTTCTTTAGATTGAATCTTCTTCTTTGCAAGATAGCAGGAGCTGCTGGCATTTGCCTGGCTCTGTGCTCTCGCTAACGTTAGCATTTATCTCTTTGCCTTTGTTAGCTTTGTCAAATTGTACATATTCGGCAGGATGATGCTATTTTAAACAGTCTTATTGGATTAATTGTTCGGAAAGTTCTTTAAACCTTGGCTCCATATCTTGCCCCTGATCTAACCCAGCTCCCCAGAAATCTCTTCTCGATCTCAATCACTTTTTATTTCCTGTAAATTTAAGATTTTGGTTTGGATAGAAGAGGAATCCCTTTATTTGTACAACCTAAAATGGTCCTGTTTGTCTTTGGTCCTGAGCACACAGCATCCATTTTTTGACTTATCTGGCCTCAGAGGCATCTGGGATGGACCATAACACGGAACATGTATTGCTCGTCCTATTAATCAGTGTTTAAGGTCTTTTTTGGACAAAATTGGACACCATGTGCTCTAGACCAAAGATGAAAATGACTATCCAGACGATCCATCAGCTACAGGCTGTTTCATGGTATGGGGCTGTGCTAAGGCAATTTTTCCTTCTGTGATCACAACACGAACGAAGAAAAGTACATTGAGACTTAAAAGTACATTATTTCATAAATTAATGAAAAGAGATGTCCATGTATTTATGCAAATGATGAAATATCTCAATTTTTCCGTTCTTTCAATAATGTTCTCATACATTTGTTGACCACTGGATATCCTCTGTTCATCATTGCTCATCAAAGACTCAGCCTTTCCTGGATGCTGCTTTTGTATCAAATAATGATTATTATCCCGTTGACACCACATGTTTGAAACATGATACATTTACATTTTTACCTTAATACTAGCTCTAAATTGCTTTTGTGCAAGCTTTTTCTGTAGTTGTTGAAGGCCTGAAATGCAGGACAAACAAAATGAAGTTGATCAGACACAACATGAAATCCTGGGTTTTTACTGTCTGAAATGATATAGAAGTCATACTTGTAAGAAGCACAGTGTTTATTTTTATACTACTATTTTCCATACATTTCCAACTCTTAATGATTTGAGGTTATTTGATTGTTAAATCTCAAGAAAGCCTGCAGTAGTCAAGAGTTGTCAACACCAGAATGTGTTTTGATACAGTGGCATCTGTTCCACAAGCTCTGATGGTTTGCCATCTGCATTTGCGTTCACTTTCTGTTCCAGCCTTATCTGAATTGTTTTGAATCTCAAAAGTGCTAGTCATTGGCTGAACTTTCTGTTGGCCAAAAATTTGGTGCATCTGTACAGTGTAAGCAAAAGTTTATTTCAAAACTCACATACAGAAGTAGTGAGTTAGAGTTTTTCTCAATTGCGATGGTGAATTTCTCTGATCAGAATTAAACATTTTCATAACAATTGGTCCAACCTCCACAAGACTTGATCATTTGTGAACATTATACAGCGGGTACGGAAAGTATTCAGACCCCTTTAAATTTTTCAATCTTTGTTTCATTCTAAAATCTAAAAAGTTCATTTTATTTCTCGTTAAATGTACACTTAGAATAATTTTGACAGAAAAAAACAGACATGTAGAATTGTTTGCAAATTTTTTCAAAAAGAAAAACTGAAATATCACATTGTCATAAGTAATCAGATGCCGTGCTGTGACACTCATTTCACTCACAAGTTGTCCATTTCTTCTTATCCTTCTTGAGATGTTTTTACTCCTTCATTGGAGTCCAGCTGTGTTTAACTGAACTGATTGGACTTGATTATGAAAGATACACACCTGCCTATATAAAACCTCACAGCTCACAGTGCATGTCAATGCAAATGAGAATCATGAGGTTGAAGGAACTGCTCAAGGAGCTCAGAGACAGAATTGTGGCACGGTACAGATCTGGCCATTGTTACAAAAACAATTGTGCAGCACTCAAGGTTCCTATGAGCACAGTGGCCTCCATAATCTTTAAATGGAAGACGTTTGGAATGACCAAAATTCTTCCTAGACCTGGCCGTCCAGCCAAACTGAGCAAACGTGGGAGAAGAGCCTTGGTGAGAGAGGTGAAGAAGAATCCAAAGATCACTGTAGCTGAGCTCCATAGATACAGTAGGGAGATGAGAGAAAGTTCCACAGAGTCAACTATCACTGCAGCCCTCCACCAGTCAGGGCTTTATGTCAGAGTGGTCCGATGGAAGCCTCTCCTCAGTGCAAGATATATGAAAGCTCACATTGAAAGGCTCCCAGACTATGAGAAATAAGATTCTCTGGTCTGATAAGAAGAAGATTGGTTGCAATTGAAGGAAAGATGAATGCGACCAACTACAGACATAACCTGGAAGAAAACCTCTTCTCAATGCTCAGGACCTCAGACTGGGTCGAAGGTTCACCTTCCAACAAAACAATGACCCTAATCACACAGCTAAAATAACAAAGAAGAGCTTTAGAACATCTCTGTGACCATTCTTGACTGGTCCAGCCAGAGCCCTGACCTAAACCCAATTGTGCATCTCTGAAGAGACCTGAAAAGGCTACCTATCAACATTCACCATCCAACCTGATGGAACTGGAGAGGATCTGCAAGGAAGAATAGCAGAGAATCTCCAAATCAAGGTGTGAAAAAACTTGTTGCCTCATTCTCAAAAAGATTCATGACTGTACTAACTCAAAAGGTGCTTCTATTAAATACTGATCAAAGGGTCTGAATACTTATGCCATGTGATATTTCAGTTTATTTGCAAATATTTCTACATCTGTTTTTTTCTGTCAAGATGGGTTCCTGAGTGTACAATTATTGAGAAATAAAATGAACTTTTTTTATTTTAGCAAATGGCTACAGTGAAACAAAGTGTGAAACATTTAAAGGGGTCTGAATACTTTCCGTACTGTACTAGCAGTTTCTAGTTTTGCTTTTGGACATGCTTCAATTGCTTCCATTGAATTTTCTGCTGTTTTATAACATTATTATTGCTCATGTCAGTCAAAATTAACTATACTTGAATGCTTAATAGTCATTCCCTATAAAATTAATAGTCCTAATTTAAGTGCCTGAATCATTACTTACAAAAATGTTTTACTAGTTAAGATTAAACAAATGTTACTCATTTCTTTATCGTTTTTTCCAAAAAATTTCACTGATGAGGGGTATTTAAAGAATTAGTTGTAATTAGTTATTTACCATTTCGACAATACAGTGACAAAAGCAGGGGAAAAGGAAATAGGTAAATAGGCAGATTAAATTAGGGTTATAATTGTAAACCTTGTAATCAATCACAGCCTCACAATGGCTGAGGTTGGTTGAAGGTTGCAATTACTGTAAATTCAATTATTCAAACATTTTGTGGGAAGAACAGGTGTATGTATTGAACAGTAAATCAGCATTAAACTATTTGCACACACACCCCCACGCTTTGACTTTTTATTATCTTCTTTATAAACAGTGGTGTCGATCCTTTTTATTTTGATGACACTGACACTTAATTGACATAAATACCTTTTTTTGAGGAATGAACTATCCATTTTGTCATGCTCACGGGCGGTGCCAGCTACCTAGCCGCACCTATCACACTCACCCGAGCATCTGAGCTCTAATCTCATTCACTCATTGGGGACACCTGGGACTTGTTTAGCACCCGTATATAGACTCGTTCCGGGTATTGTATGGGGGCGAACCCTTGAATGCGTTTTCCTGTGTTTGCGCCCTCGGCGCACCTCCTGTTTTGTTTGTATTGTGTCTTTGTTTGTTATATTTGCCATGTACCCGATCTGGAAGTCCGACTGCCTCGTTTTGCCTGCTGCCATGTTTTGTGAATAAACCCCCTGCCTGTACTGCACACCGCGTTTGTCTCCGCTACTTCAACCAAGCATTACACATTTTATTATTTTACAAACTATCCAGTTAGTACTAATCGTTTGGGAAATGCACTCACTGTTGTGCAAATGTTAACAGTGATTTGAAAAAGGCACCAAAGCTACTGAGCAAAACTGTGACAAAGAATTTGATCACCAAAGTTGTTCCCTTTTGATGTGTATTATGAGCGACATAATGCCTGCAATACAAAAACAGAGTCATCCCTGTGCGTCATTATCTTCTATTCATTTATATTTAGCCCCTTTTGCTCTAGATCAGCAGAATTAACGGTGCAACGAACGACATTCACCACAAATTAGGGGGCAGGGTTGAAAGAAACAGACATTAAACAACACAGAAACTGCTTCTTTGTAAGTAATAAACTCCATCCGTCTGGTGTCATAAAAACTATTAATTCATACTTAAGCTTTAGATTGTGTATGTGTTATCTTAAGATCTACAAATACTCTTTTATTTCACTTTTGATATCTGAACCTCAAGTAACTGTTCCAATAACGTTGTTAACTCTTTCAGAGACAATGCCTCAAAAGAGCCAAAGCCTCATACTAAAACCTCATTTCACCTTTATCATTTACCTTTAATATTTTTGTACAGCCATGTCAAATAAACAAAAAAATGGTTATTTCATCTGTAAACACAG
This sequence comes from Parotocinclus spilosoma, assembly GCA_033117975.1. Taxonomy (NCBI): domain Eukaryota; kingdom Metazoa; phylum Chordata; class Actinopteri; order Siluriformes; family Loricariidae; genus Parotocinclus; species Parotocinclus spilosoma. Next base: position 7,231 of record JAVSBV010120311.1, on the reverse strand, counting down.
AATACAATATCAAAATCCAAATACAACCCTCAATCAGAAAAAGGGACAGTATGGAAAATGAAGATTTAAGAAAAATGCAGTCTGTCTTACATTTATTCTGACTTTTATTTTACTGCAGACAGTATTAACCTTGAAAAAACAGTATTAAACATAAAATGTGTTTTATGTTTTGTCTGATCAACTTAATTTTATTTGTAAATATACATCAATTTCTGCATTTCAAGCCTGAAACACATCCTAAAAAAAGAAGTGTAATGTAGGACTGGAACTGACATAGAAAAACAAATAATGATGTGATTTTAACCAGGTGATGTTGACAGGTGAATTATCATATGGTACAAAAGCAGTATCCAAGTCTTTGAGCAGCAAAGCATAGCACAGAGGATCTCAAGTTTATAAACAAATGCATGAGAAATTAATTGAAATGTTTATTGAAAAAAGAATTTTCAGAATATGGACTAATGATTGTTAAAACAGGATTAGATTAAGACAGGATTAATGCAAGAAAGTACAGTACACTAAGATATTAGCACCACATATGTTGTCTTCAAGATGCCCATGTATTTTAACTAAACAATGCAAAACCACATGCTGCAAAAATTACAAAGGCATTAATGTGGAAGAAGTGGGTACAGGCCCTGCCTCTCTGTAGTCCTGACCTGTTCCAAAAGAAAATCTGTGGAGAATTTTTAAAGACAAAATTCCTGTAAACCCTGTACTGCTGCACACCTTAAGATTTATTTGTGGGAGAAACGGGGCAAAATAACACCCAAAACAAAGTTTGCAGACAAACTTTTTTTGATTAAGGTGTAAGTCTATTCTGGCTATGATCACGCTGCAGGTAAACATGCAGGTCAAAAGTGTTTCCAAGTGTATTGTATGCCTGAAAAATTCAACTCAATTCAATTTACATGTATTTATATAGCGCTTTTCACAACAAAGCATTGTCTCAAAGTAGCTTTTCAACCCCATATTATCGTAAAAGGCCAATTCCAAATTGAGCAAGCCTAGGGCGAAGGTGGCAAGGAAAAACTCCCTGAATGTAGAAGGAAGAAACTTTTGGGAGGACCAAGACTCAAAACAATTAAGTATAATATAATAATAATAATAATAATAATAATAATAATATTAATTGAATAATTACTTAAAAGTGTATTAAAGTAATAGTAAAATAAAGTAAATAATATAATTTAAATCAATAATAAAACGTAAATTAGTAATATATAAATAACAAAACAGAAAAGTAATAAATATTTATATGAAATTAAAAGTTGTAATTTAAATAACTGAAATAACAAATCCTTTTTATAAGTATGGAAATCCATTTTTGTATCTGTCTATCATACATGTATCACAGCTCTTGTGATATTTACATGCATTTTTGATAAGGAGCCATGGTTCCACAAACATCCTTTAATAATAACTATTATATTTAAAACTTATTTAAAACTTCTAAAATGTGTTTACTACATAGCTTAATTTAATTACATCAACTTTGTTAATGAAACCTTATATGTAAACATGGCCAATATTGTGGTCCTACTATCTAACTGAACTAAACTGCATCAGGCAAATACTGATTGTGATGATGCAACCTAACAATCACTCTTCAACATTTAAGGAATAATGAGGGGTCACTGTAGAAAAACACACCTTTTTTACGAGTTATACTTTCACAACCCAACACCCTGCCTGCTCCTTTTCTTAAAATAATACCAAATGTTGTGCTGCTCGTGATGCATGACTTCAAATACTTTCAAAGCTCTGGTTTGACAGATATATTGCTTTTAAATGTTTTAAAGTTAACAATAAAATTTTTATTTCACTAACTTACTATGATAAACAGGTGCTCAGGTGGTACAATTTGCTACTTTGGAAGCCTGTATTTAGATCCTAGCTACACCATTAATCATACAAAAACAGATGTGCTACATTCTATAAGGTGGAGCAATAAGGTAGGTGTGTCTAATAAAGTGCACACTGAGTAAACACAGTGTTTAAAAACTCCAGCAGCACTGCTGTATCTGAACTGTTTATTTCCGAACAATACACACTAACACATCATCAGGTCAGTGTCACTGCAGTGCTAACGATGATCCACTACCCAAATGGTACTTAATCTGAGATAAGGGGACTAGCAAAGCATGTAGAGAAACAGATGTGTAATTATGTAATTATAGAAATACAAAGTGCAGCAAGCACTAAAACTTAATTAAAAAATAAGCGGAATATAAACTGAAAAATATACTGTGCAAGTCTACTGTAGCATCTGGCAAACAAAATGCAGCATATAGTGGATGAACCTGATAAACTGTTCAAGTGCAAGTGACCACTGAGTGTGCTGACCTTCTAAAGGAACAAAAATATTATTGGGGTTAGTTATTTTGGTTTTATAAACTGAAAAGCCTTATCAAGACAAAATGGTCAAATGGAGAGGGAGCTGCAGCGGATAAGTCAGTACATAAACATCACAGACCCAGAAATGCTATCAGGTAAGGTGACAATTCATCTTTACACCATTTCTCCAGCACAGTGTCTGGATTTGTTGCCATTTCTATTATAGTAAGAGGTGTAAGGACAACAACCAAGATGAGGGACTGGGGGGTGTGAGGTGTGAGGTACTGCTGTTTTCTCATCACTGGTTTGTAAAATACTAGGAAAAGGAAGGTCATGGTGTCCCTTTCTCCCATTCCGCACTTGGAGGGAAACTGACACACTTTTCATTTCCCTGTAGTTTGTGCATGTGTGTGAGCGCTGTTCTGAATGTGTATGCCACAGATTCCAGTGCTCTACATTGTACTGCATTTTGTTTAATAAATTAAAGCACATCATATGTTCTTCTCTTCAGTAACTGTATAAGTGATTACCATTATATACCATTATACACATTCCCACTGTCTGCTCGTCCATCCTAGATGCTTCTGAGCCCAGATACCTCAAAAAATGACCAAAGACAAAAAATAAGGACTATCCAGACTATTATCAGCTACAAGTCCAAAGCCAGGTTCTGTTATGGTATGGGGTTGGGTCAGTTTCTTTGGCAAAAGTCAAAGCCAATTTTAATTCTATAGTGCCTTTTACTATAGTGCATTGTCTCAAAGCAGCTTTACAATATTATATTATCTTAACAGGCCAATTCCCAATGGAGCAAGCCAGTGGAAATTAAAAACTCCCTAAATGTAGAAGGACGAAACCTTGGGAAGACCAACTGATGCCAGGTGCAGCATGAAACTCAACAGCATTAACTTTAGCAGCATAGCTAAAAGGTGAAGAACTAGAAGCTAACAAAGCCAAGAAGTAAAAGCTAACCTAAGCCATGTGTCCCAGTGTAAATCGAACCAAAAACCCAAAGCAAGAGTAAATAAGAATGTTTTAGTCTATACTTAAAAATTTGGAGAGTGTCTGAATCTCGAACTAAAGTGGAGAGTTTATTCCATATCTGGGGGGCCATGCATGAGAAAGTTTTTCCTCCTGCTGTGACTTTTTTAAATTGTAGTGACTGAAAGAAATTCTGCACCCTGTGAGCGAAGTAGACGAGTTCACAAACAAAGTGTAGGGCTGGACCGTGTAGAGCTTTGGAATTCCTTTCCAGTATTTCTTTGAGGAACATTTATAAACTTTTAAACATTTCAATAATTTTCTCACACATTTGTTGACAAACTGGAGATCATCTGCTCCTCAAAGTCTCAGCCTTTCCTGGATGCTGCTTTTGGGTCTGAAATTCACAATTGGATATTTATATATTAAAATTATATATTTATATACAGTCATGGCATGACGATGAAGTATTTATCCCAGAATTTTATTTAGGAATGTATTATAATTGCACTGTTTTCCTTTAATAACGTCAATAACTTAAATTACTTAACTTAATAACTTTATTTCCTTTGTGTGTGTTGGAACAACCCTCAACTTAATATTTGGTTGCACACCCTTTTGAAACAAAAACTGAAATCAATCGCGTCCTATAACCATCACCAAGTTTCTAGCACCTCTTAACTGGAATTTTGGACCACTCTTCTTTTACCTGCTCCAGGTCTCTCTTCTTTCAGAAGGGGGCCTTCTCCCAACAGCACTTTTAAGATCTCTCCACAGGTATTGAATGGGATTTAGACCCGGACTCATTGTTGGCCATTTCAGAACTCTCCAGTGCTTTGTTTCCATTCATTTATGGGTGCTTTATAAAGTATGTTTAGAGTCATTGTCCTGCTGGATGACCCCTGACCTAGGACATAAACAGAGCTTTCTGATTTCTTTTTCATACCAAATCCTTTTTTAATCTTCATGATGCCTTGGACACAATCAAGGCACCCAGTGCTAGAGGGAGCAGAACAACCCCAAAACATATTTGAACCTCCACCATATTTGACTGTAGGTACTGTTTTCTTTTCTTTGTAGGCCTCACCCTGTTCTCGATAAACAGTCGAATGATGAGCTTTACCTAAAAGCTCTATCTTGGACTCGTCTGTCCACAAGACATTTTCCCAGATGGATTTTGGCTTACTCACATACATTTTGGAAAACTGCAATCTAGCTTTTTTATGTCTCTGTGTCCACCTGGGTCTCCTGCCAAAGCATTTCATTTATTTTTATTTAGTTTAAATGACAGATAGTTTTTTCTTTAGAATCTTTAGAATTTAGAATTTCTTCGGAACTTGATTGAGGTTGCTTATCCACCATCCGGACTATCCTGCGTTACAACCTTTCATCAATTCTTCTCTTCTACCAAGGTCCAGAAAGAGCATCTACAGTGGGCTGTAAACTTCTTGATTATGTTGTACAATGTGGACAAAGGAACAACAAGATCTCTGGAGATGGACTTGTAACCTTGGGATTATAGATAAGTCCTCAGACAGTTCTCTTCTTTTTGTTCTCCATGCTTAGTGTGGCACACACAGATACACAATGCAAATATTGAGTGAACTTCTCTCCTTTTTTCTGGTTACAGATGTGATTTTTATATATCCCCACATCTGTTACTTGCCTGAGGTGAGTTTAAACGAGCATCACATGCTTGAAACAAAGGTATTTATCCACAATTTTAAAAAGGTGTCAACAATTTTGTCCAGCCCTTTTTTGTGTCTCATGAAACTACATCATTGAGATTGAGATTGGCACCCTGTCTGAGGCTGTTGCTGTCTTCATTGTGCTCTATACCGTCAGCTAGACCCCTTTAAATTTATCACTTTTTGTTCATTGCAGCAATTTGCTAAAATAAAAAAAGAATCATTTATTTCCTATTAATTTACACTCAGCATCCCATCTTGACAGAAAGAAACAGACGTATAAAGACACAAAGACTGGTAAATTTAAAGGGGTCTAAACACTTTCCGTACCGTTTCATATATATAATATCGATGTAGATCTTCTACTTTTCCTTCTTTTGGGATTGGCATGCCATATTGGTACATTAATGCCACTGACTGGACTGGATTATGTGCATTGCCGTAGCAAGATCACACAATTTAGTTTTTTATTTGGGGTTCTCATGTTCAAAATTTCTTTGCACATTTGTGGGCAAAAAGATCAAACGGATCGTTCCATGATCGAATAGTTTGAGGGAAGAGTTGTACTTGAATAAATCGACTTAGATAACTATTTACACTCTGATAAATAGTAAATACACTGATAGGGAAGTTAATCGCTTCACAAGTTTCACCAAGAAAGAAAGGTAATTCCTTTGTGTTTCCACTAAATCAGTGTGTTGTAGTCTTCATCAAATTTCTATAGCAAAAGGTCCTCCATTTCCCTCCTGCCAGTGTGATCACAACAAGGTTGCAGTATCCTTACAGATGGTGATGGAAAACCATACACCTTAATAGTGCCAAGAGGCCAAATGTAACTTAAATCTCTCCAATAAAAGGCAGAATCCAAACCAGGTTGAACTTAAATCCAGAGCTCTTTCACTTTCACATGAGACACAATGTATCATATCTTGTGTTTGGTTTCAATAAGTCTCCAGGTTTTCACAGTCTATCCATTCACACAAACGTAACCGGAAAAAGTGCACAGCTGTCTATGGAGCTAGCAGCATCAAACATGGTTGCCGGGTCAGTTATTTTAAGAGACTTAGCTTCTTTTGGGTTCTTTCTCTTGTGGGATCTGGCAACCCTGAAATTAAATGGAGCACTTGTGAATCAGTTACCAAAGTCTGTAAAAGGTCTATGAGTATATGCTTGAGGAAATAGATTTTTTTGGCTGGTTGCAAAGTAGAAATATGATTATTACCAAAGTTGTGTAAACTCAGAGGTTTCCCTTTATCTCATTACCCAAGAGCACTAAATTCGGTAATCAGATTACTGCCAAATCTGATTTTCTGCAGACATCAGAATTTTCTGTGAATGTAAACACACTCAGTGTTTTTTGAGGTGGAGGCAGTGTCAGCGTGACTGCATGGCATCCCCATTACAGAGACAGATGTGGTAGCCAAGAGATTAGTGTTTAAACTAAAATTATACAATTCACTAATCATTTTTTTATTTATAGGTATTAATTTTTTTTAGAATGGAAATAAGTTCATGAATGAAAGCACTCTTTAAACACAGCATCACTTATTAAATGAATGGAATGCAGGTTAGGCTCTAAATATGAGTTACATAAGCTCTGTTTCAGTTCTCTGCTCAAGTCGATCAATAGGTCACTCACAGAACTGAAGAGCTGAGGTAGGAGCCTTGCACCACCACTTATTAAAATTAAACCCATACGGTCCAGTGCTTAGTGCCTACTAGCCTCTATAAAGCTCCAGTCTCTAATTCATAGAACAGCGATCAAGCCCATGTGAACGATACCTGTATGTGCTGCCATTATTTAACCATGTGAAAGATGGTCTGCTGAGGTGACATCACACAGTCGAGCTGAATTCAGCCTTATAAATATGTCTGATCAGTTTAATAAGGCCAAGCTCATAAATCTAAGCCCTCTGAGGGTGGCCTACTTGGTAAGACATAAATTTGGCTACGGTAATAACCTGTGATCAGATCATGTGTTTTTCAATCCAGATCTATGATGCAATGGACAGCCAAGACGAGCAGAATATAGACCTGTTATATACTGCACATAAAATTAGGAGATACAGTCAATTCCGGTTAATGGGACCACATAGGGACACGACCGTTTTGGTCCTAAAAACCGGCTGGTCAGATTAAACGAACATTCCCTATGTTACAAGACGGGATGTGCTATGTAACATATTAAATGTTTATTAAACCTTTATTGTACGATTTACACGTAT